>CAMOHE010047333.1:0-33971 GCA_946598075.1 Artocarpus hirsutus | reverse complement strand
CCCTATAGGATTATCCATAATCGGCTTAAGGACAAGTTCTGTCTTACCTTCCTGATTATTTTTATCTTACATTCCATTATCTCACCATCGAAAAACTTGCCATCCAAAGACAGTATACCATTCGGTTACACCTATGTATCCAAATGGTTAAGCACTCCAGTTTTTCAATTACAGGATAACACATATAAGAGGATATCACTACTCCTAAAGAGGAGCTATGGATTCCATATCTATGAATAACAAGTCTATGCCATCAAGAGTCATGCCTTCAATATACCGGCATGCATTCTACTATTAAGATGTGGGTGTCACCCTTTGGTACATCAAAAGACACAAGTCAAGACAACGGGCCCACTAGTCATCTCA
Source organism: Artocarpus hirsutus (assembly GCA_946598075.1). NCBI lineage: Eukaryota > Viridiplantae > Streptophyta > Magnoliopsida > Rosales > Moraceae > Artocarpus > Artocarpus hirsutus. The sequence goes on along the minus strand of CAMOHE010047333.1, from coordinate 33,605 downwards.
GGATTAAGATGCAATACAAATGATTGTCTAAAGTGAATCGATTTGTCAAGACAGAATTATTAATCCAAATCAATTCACTTTATGTCTCGATCCAACACATTGTCATCTATGACAACGTGCCAATGTTTCTATTCACGGAATCCACCTCCGATGGTCAAGACAAACCATCTCCCAATAGGGATATAGACAACATAATAATCTTTACATGAATAAAGCGCCCAACTTTATTCCCTCAATTGAGGATCTTATGATTTAGACCGTCACCTTAAGAATTGTGTCTTCCGCATAATCTATCCATCATATGCCCAATTCTTAAAGGTTTAGACTGACAGTCTCAGACTATTGTTTGTTTATCATACATTTAACAAATATGAACGTAAAGAGGACAATATTTGGTATATAAATAATAAATAAATTCTATATTGATAAAAATGTCTCCAAAAACTCATTACATTTTTACTCTTTAGGGCATACATGTCTAACAGAAGATGTCTTCCCCGATGAGTTACCAAGATTACCACCACATCAAGAGATCAAATTTGGCATTGAGCTACTTCCAGGAAAAGCACCAATCTCTGTAACACCTTACCAGATGGCACTGACGAAAATGAAAGAACTCAGAAAGTAGCTTCAAGAGCTTACTAATAAGGGATACATCCAAAATAGTACATCACCGTGGGAAGCACAGGTTTTGTTTGCAAAGAAACATAATGAAACCCTCAGGTTATGTATAGATTATCGACAATTGAATCGAGTCACGGTGAAGAATAAGTATCCTCTGCCCATGATCGACAAGTTGTTTGATCAGTTGAGAGGTTTGTGGTACTTCTCAAAGATAGATTTGAGATCGAGATATCATCAACTTAGGATTAAGGAAGAAAACATTCCCAAAACAGCTTTTAGGACTGGTATGGACACTTTGAATTCTTGGTGATGCCGTCTGGACTAACAAATGCTCCAGCAGCCTTCATGGGCCTTATGAACAGGATATTCAGGCCTTATTTAGATCAGTTCATGATTGTATTCATCGATGACATCGTGGTCTATTCTAAGACTTATGAAGAGCATGAGTAGCATCTCAGAATCGTGCTCTAGACTTTGCGGGAGCACTAGTTGTATGCTAAGAAAGAAAAGTGTGAGTTCTGGTTGATAGAGGTCAAATTTTTGGGTCATGTCATCTCTGAGCATGGTATTTTAGTGGATCCGTCTAAGGTAGAAGCCATAGTAAAGTGGGAACGGCAAAGGAATATGGTAAAAATCCATAGCTTCTTGGGACTTGTAGGGTATTACACAAAGTTTGTAAAGGATTTCTCGAAGATAGTAGTGCTGTTGACAATATTGATTAGGAAGAATGTCAGATTCGAGTGGGATGAAGAATGTGAGCACGCTTTTTAAGAATTGAAGGATCGGTTGACCTCAGCTCTAGTATTGATTATTCTTAATAGTGATGAGCCGTACGAAGTTTATACAGATGCCTCAGGACGTGGACTTGGATGTGTGCTGATGCAGCATGGATGCATGGTCGCATATAGATCGAGACAGTTACGACCTCACGAGCGAAATTACCCTACTTATGATTTGGAGTTCACAGTAGTGATTCAAGCATTGAAGATCTGGAGATGTTATTTGTACGGGGTGGCATTTCAGGTTTTCTCTGACCACAAGAGCTTGAAATATTTGTTTACTCAGAGGGATTTGAACTTGAGGTAGCAAAGGTGGATGGAATACATGGAGGATTATGATTTCGCGCTATAGTACCATCTTGGGAAAGCTAATGTAGTTGCGGATGTGCTTAGTTAGAAGTCTTTAAGGATTCTCGCTTGTTTGGCACTTGAAGGTTAGAAAAAGGGATGCAGCAGTAAGTGAATACATGCTACAATATTGCTAAGACTATGATCGTGTTTCGGTATATCACATAGAGATGACCCCAGCTTTTGTTCAAATGGTAAAACAGAATTAGTGGCGAGATCAGCACCTTCGGGGAATCTGGGAGCAGATTCAGAATGGAGAGCAATTTCAAGAATAGAGGATATGTGCTGATGGATCATTGTACTTTAAGAAGCGTCTAACAGTTCTAGCAATCGCAGAAGTGACGAAGACTATTATGGACGAAGCCCACAAGTCTCAGTTCACCATTCATCTGAGAAGCACGAAGATGTATCATGATTTAAAGAGGCAATATTGGTGGAGAGGTTTGAAGAAAGATGTCCGAGAATATGTGGCCAAGTGTACGACTTGTCTTCAGGTGAAAGCCGAGCATTAGAAGCCAACAGGTCAGCTTTAGCCACTTCCTATTCCAGGATGAAAATGGGAGCACGTGACTATGGATTTTCTCACTGGATTGTCGAGGACGGAGCAACGACATGATGTAATTTGGGTCGTGGTCGATAGGTTAACGAAGTCAGCTTATTTCATTCCATTCAGGTTGACATGTTCGAGGAGCATTCTCAGAGAATTGTATCTATAGAACATAGTGCGGTTGCATGGAGTTCCTTTGTCCATCACCTCAAATAGAGATACCAGATTCAATGCCAAGTATTGAAGAAGCTTTCAGGAAGCTTTGGGTACAGATTTGAACTTCAGCACGGCATTTCATCCTCAAACGATGGGCAATCTGAGCAGGTGATTCAGATTCTAGATGACATGTTACGTGCTTGTGCGTTGGACTTCAACGGGAACTGGAAGAAATATTTGCATCTAGCGGAGTTTGCATACGACAATAGTTATCAATCGAGTATTAGTATGGCACCGTTCGAAGAACTTTATGGACAACCGTGTTGATCATTGGTGTGTTGGGCTGAACCAAAAGATAGAGTTGTTCTTGGGCTAGATGAGATTCGCGACAGCAATGAGAAGGTCACTATGATTTAGGATCGATTGAAAGCAGCTCAGAGTCAACAGAAGATTTACGAGGATAGAAGACGTCAACCCTTGGAATTTGAGGTAGGAGACTTTGTTCTGTTGAAGGTATCACCTCGCAAAGGCATCACGTAATTCGAAGTAAGTGGTAAACTCACGCCAAGATATGTTGGACTGTTCGAAATTACTCAACGCGTGGGTGTGGTTGCTTATCTACTCAACCTTCCTTTAGAACTTTCACATGTTCACGATGTATTCCACATGTCGATGCTTCATAAGTATCCGCCTGAGCAAGACAAAATCGTCTCATTCCAAGACGTACAGATTAAGGAAGACACGACGTATGAAGAAGTGTCGAACCAGATATCATCGATCGAAAAGTGGTCAGCTTGCGCCGTCATGAGATCCCGTTAGTTAAGGTCGTGTGGCAGCATCACAGGGTTGATGAAGCCACTTGGGAGTTAAAGTCAAATATGCGGGAGATGTATCTGTATTTGTTTTGTTTTTGAATCAATTTGTAAATTTCGAGGGCGAAATTTCTTTTAGGGGTGGAGAGTTGTAACGCCCCGAAATTAATTAAATGTTATTAGTGAGTAAAATGGTAGATTAGTGTGCCATAATGAGTATTCTAAACTCAATTTGATCATTTTGTGGAAATTTCTAAACTAATGTTGTTTTGATTATTTTAATGATTTTTAAATCTCTTAAAATTATTTTTAATTGCTCTTTTAAATTTTTAAACAAAACAATTTGACAAATACCACATAGGTCCTATTTGAGATCAGTGTACCGCTGCACATGGTTTTGTGCAGTTAATAGGCCGACCGGACATGGTGAGATTTTGTGATTTTTCATCCGTTTTACTGTTTTGAACCCCTATTGAGATTTTAACGTCATAGTATGGTTTTATAAACTTAAATGGCATACTAGGACACCATGAGATGATTTAGTAACATAGAATATCTCACGCTAGATACTAATAGACCTAGTTTTTATTTAAGGTTGTACGTAGATCTGCAGAGCTAACGTATAGCAGACCAGGATTACGGTGTAGGACACCAACACGAGCATTGAGGTAGTACTTCTACCTTTTCCTTTGGTAACCTAGTTTTGAAAATGATTTTGGCCTAAAAAGGATTTTCATTAAAATATTTTTAATAACGGTTTGAAAAAAAAGAGGGTTTCATTAACTATTTTTATAATCAGTAGTTTGAGGTGATTTTAATAATAAACCTCATAATGAATATAAATGAGAATATCTGGTTAAAAAAAAAGAGATTTCAAATAATTATAGATAATATATATATATGCGCATGATGCCATATCAGAGATCGGGTCGTGTAGAGAGCGACCTTGGGGGCAGGTCTCAAAACCCAGCTGGACCACTACGGTGATGTTACTTTTATGGTTTGCCTAGGAAAAAAAATGGTATTCTTTCTGGTCAACCAATAAACTGTTTTGATAAGATAAGTTTTTGTTAAATTTTCAACTATTTATTTATTTGTTCTAGTTCGTTTTCCATACATTTATTTAAATAATGAAATTTCATTTAAAATTTAATATTTTAAATATATAGTCCTATTGAGCCTTTCGCTCACATTTTATTTGTTTTAAAATCTTTCTCCTCTAGGTGGATATCAGCTTAGGATTGGAGAGGAGTCCACAGACAGGATATTCGAGTAGTAGGAGAACCCAGTAGGTTATTTAAACTGTATAATCAAGGCATGTATAACTTTAACTTCCCTTTTCTTCATTTGGACTATGGTTGTAATTTAATATTATCAGTACTATGTGTGTGCACAATGTTGGTCAATGGGATCCATCCTCATTTCACCTCACATTTTTATTACTATTTCCTTTTTGTTTAAATTGTTATTCTTATTTGTTTAAGTATTACATTTGCTTGTTTTAAAAAGGTTTTAAAATTATATCATTTTCATAATTAATGCATACTCTAAGACTCAAGTTTTATCTAAATTTCTATTTAATTAACTTAATTAAACCACCGCGTCATCTCCCATACTCCGGGGCATGACAGTATTATGGTGGAAACTATTAGTTAAAACTGTTTTTACTATAACATGTGAGAGCTTTATACTTTAACAACTTTTTTTTCTTTACTGTAGCATGTGAGAACTTTACACGGTTCATAATTAGGATAGTGCTTCGGACTGCCCTATGCCAAAAACCCTAGTAGCATATTGCAATTTTATTTTCCTTATTACGTAGAAATAGTAGATCATTAATAATATAACCTATCATTTGGTACTAGAGCTGTGTTGTTTGTTTGACAAAGTCTTGGATTTGAGTAAACCCTATCGCAGTCATGTCCATAATGTTAGGGCCTAAGTTTTTTTTTGGTCTCTTTGGTCATCTAGAAGGCCATCTTTATTACTTCTTTTGTAATTTTAGGAATCCCCCTTGCATGCAGAAATCAATATTATGCACATGTAATGGTAGCTATAACCTAATAGTAATTTTACATTTGACTCCGCCACAAGGTATAGAATTTGAATCCTCACTTCAAGTTTTTTTTTTTTTTTTTTTTTTTGTTAATTTTATAAGAAAAGAAGAAAAGGGTGCTCCTTGCATGTATAGATTGTCGGAAATGTGGGTTTTCATAAGGAACTGATTACCTTTATAGTACAATGTTATATTATTAGTGTGCTTCAACATGACCATGCAGATGTTCTATTAATTTATCGTGCTATAATACCATGACTCATGAGAAAAGGTTATATTGATAAGCTTGCCATATATAGTATCCAAACACTACAACTTTTTATGCTTAAAAGAACTGTTGTCTTCATACATAACCTCTTTATTTCCGAAACCGTTTATCGACGAATAAGCTTGTCTAGCGTGTTAATTAGTACGGAAGAATTATTGTCATGTAAAAGTAGCAAGAAGCACCAAAATTGTTATTGATATTTACTACCAAAACATTGCCCATGTTATTTCCATACATATTTCCTACTTGATCAACATTTTTATTTGTTCAACTAGTTGTTTTACACTATAAATTACGTCCAAAACATCCTTCCATAAGTCCAAGAGTTAATAAGGATTATTATTGAAAAAGAAATGTATGAAATCACCTCTATGACAATGTTACCAATGTTGTGCTCTCTACGGTAGCAAACTTAAGTTGTCTTTAAAACTTGCGTTAAGTTTTTGGTTGAATTACTATATTGTCATCGACTGGACTCCCTAGTCCCTAACGGGTACAAAAATCGAGGGAGTGTTTACATAATGACTTTTACAATAAAGATTATGTGGAAGCCAATATCAAGTTTGCTTGCTCATTAAATATCTAATCTAATCTTTTCAAAGCTGACTAGTGTAGCGTACAACCAAAGGCTAGCTTTCAAAGTGACACCATGAGACAATCATGTACCTATTGATATTTTATGTGACACCCAACTCTTTAATGAACATAGGATGCAACAATGCTTTTCTTCCTTGGTGCATATGAAGGTTTTATTGAGTGTTGGCAACTGGGCACAATCCAATTGTTTTATTGCCTCAAATCGGATCTGTTGCCCAGATGAGCACGAGATGGTTTGTGCTCAATTTTTATTTTTATTTATTTATTTTTTTAAATTGTATCCGATTGCAGATTTTTATGGTCCTTTGTAAATAATATCAGACATTTTGAAATGTGAAATAAATATTAATTATATGATTGATCTAGAAGAAAAAAAAAACTCAAAACATCCCCCCTTTGTCAAATAATTTTGAAACCCTAACCCCCTCTATCTTTCTCTCTCTAGCCCAGACCTTTCTCTCACTCTCCCTTCGTCTCTCTCTCTCTCTCCTCCCTTCCCTCATCATCACTCTCGTTCCACGATCTTTTCTGCTCTCTCTTTCTTGTCATCGATGGGGGCTGCTGGCGTACTCTCTTTCCCTCCGTCTCCTCCGGTGTGGATTCATTGGCGACCTCGACCATCGGCGAATAGAGCATCCTTTGATACCGTCAACCGAATCTGTATTTCGGCCTCGCGATGATGTCGTAGTGATTACTAAAGCAGTAGGAGCCTTGTGTCACTAATGCCGTCACTCGATCTGCAGCATCAAGATAGAGAGGCGTGAAGCCGATCTGCCATTGAGATCTCAATCCATCATGATTTTTCTCCTGGCGATACTAGCTTGTACAATTGCAACTGACTCCGCCAGAGATCTACAACAAGCTTGAGATCACTAGAAATAGTGCTATCCTCTTTCGTTGTGAGCAATCTCTCTGTCGTCGTCCTTTGTTTCGTTCAGATCTCTTTTTGTTCAGATTATATTTTTTTTTATTTGTTTGTTTGATTGGATTTTGATCAGATTTGGTTATATTTTTTTGAAGGGATTTTTTTTTTATGTTTGTTATATATATTTTTTTGTTTAGTGTTTTTTTTTTCAAATCTGGTAATGCAGTATTAACCTATAAATATAGTATTTATTTGTCACTGGCAACGTCGCCAGTACTCGTGATGCTCGACAATGTCTCTAGGAAATACTTATTGGTATGTGTTTTTACCGGTAGAAACAATATTAATCGAAAAATATAGTATTATTGCCACCAAGGACATTGTCCGTGCCGATGATGTCTGATGACATCATCATTAATTTTTTTGTATTTATATAAAAATATAGTATTTTAATGTAAAAACAGTATTTCCTCAATTCGGCGAGTAAATTTTTATATTTATATGAAAATAAAATATTTACATGTTAAACTGTATTTTTGGTCTTCGGTAGTCTACAAAGTTGTTGATGAATTTTTATATTTACACATAATATAATATTTTCATATAAATATTGTATTTCCTAACTGCCGATAGTCCGACAAAATTGTTAGTGAATTTTTGTATTTTTTCAAGAAATACTATATTTTATATAAATACAATATTTCCTGGCTGCTGATAGTTCAATGAAGTTACCAGTAAATTTTTGTATTTACATAAAAATACAATATTTACATGTTCATACAATATTTTCCTACTCCCAACGACATCGCTAGTGCCTGTGATGTACGACAACGTTTTTGGTAAATTTTTATATTTACATAAAAATCACAATATTTTCCACATACGACAAGGTTGTTGGAAAACTTTTGTATTTACATTAAATACAATATTTATATGTTAAAACAATATTTTCTGGCCATCGGGTGACGTCATAGTGCCGGTGATATCTGTCTATGTTTTACGGTAAATTTTTGTATTTACATAGAAATATAGTATTTATATACTAATATGGTATTGCTCGGGTCAAGCAGGGCTATCGGTAAATTTTTTGTCTTTATATAAAAATATAATATTTACATATTAATACAATATTTTTATAGTTGCCAGCGATGTTGCCGATGCTGATAATAAACAGCAATGTTGCTAGTAAATATTTTCATTATGTGTAAATATAGTATTAACATGTAAGTATTGTCTTTTTTGGCCAACGTCAGTGCCGGTGAGGGAGAATGGTGAGAGATAGAGAAGAGAAAGAGGTAAGGGTATTTAGTATTTTCGTTCTCAATTTTTCATTATATAAATCTCAATTTCATATGATATGTTATTTACTACATATTTTGAAAAGAAAACATATTCATTATTTACTAATTCTTAACCTAAATATGCTATTTAGTTCTTTCTGTCTCTCTCTCTCCCCCTTCAATGTTGGCTAAAACAAGCATAGTACGAACCTTGAATAGGCAAGGCCTAACATAAAATAAAACAATTAACAGAAAACTATATGAAATGCTCTTTATGCACACCCCTTATTAAAAATGTTCTCCTCTTCTTAACTTCTCAAAACTGCTATTTTTTTATTTTATTTTTTAAAACATAAATTACGCATTTATTATTTCACCGATTATAATTCAATCTCAAAAATTAAAAATCTTAATTCTCTCTCTATTCCTCCATGAGGGAGTGAGAAGTAAGGGAAATTAGACTTTTAATAAATTACCAATTTTTAATAAAAGAACAGTTTTAATAAGTGATGTGGTGAAGGAAATTTTTAAAAGGCTAGGGTATTTATGGGGCTTTTTTATAAGTTGTCCAAATTAGTTAGAATCCAACCGATACAATACAACATGACATGATTGACGTTTCTAAAACTGCATGCGTTTTTGCTCTTGATTTTTTTTAGTTTGATAGTGCTTTTTCCATTGGACATTTTTTTCTTGAAATTAGGCCATAGATTTGTAAAATGATGACTTATAGCAATTAGCTCTAACCATCAACGAAAGTCAAATTTTAAGGAATATTAGAACTAATTCAAAGACTAATTACAAAAAAGAAATTATTGTTATTCCATCTCTATCAAAAATTGAAGTTATTTATTTGTCATTAACTTCTACAAATAGTTAAAAGACCCTGCAATCTTTTTAATGGTTTATTCTATTTTCGAATCTAACGTGATCACCACCGCTATTAGAGATTAAAATTTAGCAGGTTCAATTTTTTAGGATTTTTCGCACCTATGCCTCCTGAACTTATGCATTTTTGTAATTTTTACCTTAAATTTTAAGTTTAGTGATTTACCCTCTGACCTTATAAGTATGGACGATTTGTTATAAATTTATTAGTTTTGAGTATAAATTATAAATTTATAGATTGTTCAACAAACCATTTTGAATTAAAAAAATTGGTCAAAAAATTATAAGATGTGAGAGCTTTAACCGAATTACTAAAAAACGATTAAAAATTGAGAAGTCAAAGTATAAATGTGTGTACGTTCATCAAGGAATCGAAGCAAAAGAGTCTCTTTCCTTTAGTGTTTAAAAAGTGAAGCCGACTACCTTTACCAAAAAATAATAATAATAAAATAAAAAACGTCAAGCCAACCACACCCAAACCAAACCCATCCCTTTCCCGGCGGGCCTTTTGTTTTGTTTGAATTCCCGCGCGTTTTCAGTCTTGCACTCACCTCTAATACGACGACGTTTCGCCTTCTCCTTGCCTATATATGCAGAAAGGGCATTCAATTCTACAATCTGAAACCCAAAACCAAAAAAGCTCTGCTGAGAAAGAGAGAGCTCTACATTTCTCTGGTAATTTCATTTCTCATTATTATTATTATTATTATTATTATCTGTTTGTTTCTTGGGAAAACTGAAGAGAAATCGGAAAAACACCGATATGCCTTCGCCGTCTTTACTTAGATATTTATCCCTGCTTTTTTTCCCCCCTTCATCTCTCCCACAAATTTGCTTGTAATCCGAAGGCGAACATTCGCAATTTCGTGATTTTGATTTGAAATCTTAATTAGTTTCGATTTTATGATCTGCATTTACGGTATCAATGTTGTTGAGAGAGATGCGGTTCCGTTGTTTCTCTTCAATTATCGCATCTTCAGTTCTTATGGAATTCCTTTTTCTACGTAGAGTAGGACTGTATGAGAAATTCTACTTGATTTTTAAGTTGCTCTGAAAAAGAATTTTACTTAATCTATGGTGTGGTTCCTCTGATGATTCTGATGATAAAAGCTACGATTTTTTGGTTAGGGTTTAAAATCGTAAATTTGAAAGGGCCTAATGAGATAAAATTTTATTTGAATTTGTTAATAAGCAGTGGAAATATTAGAACAATGTTTATGAAATTTTATTGAAGCTTTGGTAAAGGGGAAAGGAGAAATTCTTCTTACTTTCACAAGCAGAGAGAGAGAATATCTTTTAAGCTCTAGTATAACTTTTGGGCATCACTGAAATTACAATTCACATGGAGTTGGTCCAAATTCATGTGAAACCCATCTCACATGAATTGCAGGTTGGGCAACACCGCCGCCTGCTAAAGAAGAGAAGTAAAAGCTATAAAATGATTTTTAAGTTAGAATTGTAATTAAATTCTGAAGAAAAAGCTTAGTGGATTGAAAATTATTTTGAAATTTCCCAATAGCAATAAAACAATTAGGTTTGGAGCTCTAGTACAAGCTGCAAAGCTTCTAGCCAGATACTCTTTCCTGAAGCCACTTTTATGTGTACTCATGAAGCCAAAAGCTGCTTCCAATGAGCAATATCAAACAAGCTTTAATAAGCTTGGATAGACTGTCATAATGATAGGTCTTTTGGGGTTCAGTGATAGCTGTTAGCTTTTATGTTCTGTTTCCTTAACATTTTCTTTTGCATTTTAGATCTTTTAGCCATTACTTGATGCAAGGCGAAAAGGTTCCTAGGTTCATGGTGAAGTAAACCTTAGTGCGATCATACTTGCAAATCTTTATACAATAAATGACTTGCATGTAACTTATAGAATTATCCTTCCCTGTATTTTTTTGTTTGCTAATTTTCAGCAGCCTAACATTAGTTGATTTTCACAATGTTTTGGAATTTGAATCAGTCAGTTCCCAGACAAATCCTTGATTCTTTATTAAGACGTCTCGTGTTGCCTTTTCATGTGGAGAATTCAATGTAAATGGGTGTTCTTTCCTGATGTGCTACTTAAATACTTGCTCAATGCTTTTCTATTTGTGTCTACTTGCTCAAATAACACTTATTCCATGCTTGCGTTCAACTTGCAACTCTCTGTTTCTCAAGTCTAAAAACCTGGAATATATCTCTCTTTTAAGCAGAGTGTGGCCTTTTCAAGCAATGGAATTTGCTGATCTTCCTTTTATTTTGCTTGGCTTCTTTACGGAAAGGCTTCCCTGGAATATGTTGATTATCTCCAACCTCAGATACAAAGTAGTGAAATTTTGTTAAAAAGTAAAATGTTATATGAACTATTGCCTTGAGACCTTTTAATTATCTTTATCCCAACTTCATTTTTAATATTTGGATAGTGTACCCCTTACTTTTCTCCTTCTTGTTCTGTAATAATTTCACAGATGGATGGGCAGCTTCTGAACTCTCCAAAACTAGGCTCTCCTGCAGAAAATGATGATGTGAAGTATGTCTCCAGGCTTAGTGCCATACTGGTTGCCACAATTCAAGAAGCAAAAGACAGGATCTCTCAAATTGAATATATATTCTGCAGTCAGCTTTACCCGAATTTCCAATTGAAAACTAAACTAATGCAGAAAATTTATTCAGAGGCCAGGAAAGCCGCAGATATTGAATGGAAAGAGAAGGAGAGTGATCTCTTACTCCAAATTGAAACACTCAAACTTGAAAAGCAACAAACACTTGAGGAGAACCAGTCTCTAAAGCTTGAGAAAGCAAGGAGTGCAAAGGAACATGAGGACAAGAATTGTGAATTACTTGCCAGATTAGAGAATCAGCAACTTAAAGTTGATCAGCTGGAATTGAACCTCCGGCAGAAGTCTAAGGAAGTCGACGAGGGAATGAAATTGCAAAATAGCTTACTCGAGGTGGTTCAGTTGAAAGCATCTGAGATTGTCAACAAAGGGAAACAACTAAAAGACCATGAAGAAAAAACAAATATTCTTCTTTCCAAGTTGCGTCACATGGAGGAAAAGGTTGACAAGCTTCAAGAAGAGCTTGGAGAAAAGATTGGAGAAGTAGACAGAGGAAATGAACTAAAAACAAACTTATTTAGGAAGGTTGAATCACAAGCTTTAGAGATCATGAATAATGAGCAGCTGTTGCGTGATCAAGAAAAAGAGAAAAAATTGCTAACAGCCAAACTGGAATGTCTGGAAGAAACTGTTTGTAAGCTCCAAAAAGAACTCAGGGAAAAGTCTGAAGAAGTTGAGGGAAGGAGGCTGCAAAACTGTTTATGTCAGAAAACAAATTTCAATGGGTCTGAAAGTTTGAAGCTGTTGGAGGAGAGTGAGAAAGAGAAAAAACTGCTTCTGGAGAAAATAAATGGCTTAGAGGCAAAAGTTAAGGAACTTCAGGCAGATCTCAGAAGCAGGAAAAATGAGATGACTAAAGCAAGCGATTCATACAAGAAGTCTCTTGAACAGATTGAATTAAAAACCTCTGAGTTACTGATTGAGAAGCAGAAAAGGAGGGATGTGATTGATGCGTACAAAAAGCTTAAATCCCAATACAATTATCTGTGTGGAAAATTGGGTCTTACTAAGGAGAGTATGTTCTCCCCACAGAAATTACAAGACGAACCTGATTCATTGAAGCATAATCAGAATCAAATAACTTCGCCTGGTAAGATTTTGTTGCTTCTTGTTCATTCCCCTTGTGATGTTACGCTTATTAAAGTTGCTTGGTACTCTGCTTCTATAAAATTGTGTTGGTCTTTTGATTGGTCAATTTTGAGGCTATTCAGTTGAGTCTGGTTTCATCAAGAACTTCTTCATCATTAATTTTGAGAAAATTGCAGGATTTAACCGTAGCATGCTCTCACTATTTCATCCGTTGCTTGTAGATCTTGAAGACAAAAGTCAAGATACTTCTGTAGCTGCCAGTGACGGCAACAACAAAGTGAAGAAAATCACTACTAACAATAATTTGGAGCAGGAGAAAGCGAATGCAGTATTTCAAGACTCGAGCTCCCTTTCTCCCACTCGTAGCTTTCCTATTGCACCCAAGTGTTCTTCCACCGTGAAATCTGCCCCACTAGTAGGTACAAAGCGGCCTGCGTCTTGCTGGAGAGCTACTAGGTCTCACTTAGGCAAAAATGGGTATGACCCACATGATGATTTTCTTGATACTCCATTGGAAAACATCAGAGGAAACATGAATAAAACAATTAGAGAAGAAGCTCGCGATGATCCAGTCCCACTTCCTATAGATGAGAACCTTGAAAGTTCAGACGATGAGACACAGGATGTGAGTGCTAATCAAAATCCCCAAAAGCATCCCAGAGCAGTATTGGGTAGTGGAGGAGAAAAAGGTTTCAAATTTGTAGAGCCTGTGAGAAAAAAAGCCGAGCGGGAGAATTTGAAAGGAGTTGAATGCAGACAGTGCAAGAAGTTTTATGATGCTGTTCTTTGCGGTAACGAAGGTAAGGATGGTAATAGTATCCGTTGTGAACACCATGAAGGTGTTTCTAGGCATCGGTATAGGCATGTTCCTCCTTTGACTCCCGAAGGATTTTGGAATATTGGATTTGAATCAGAAATTTAATTCCTCAATTACTTCAGTTTGTAACGTACTGATGTCAATAATAAAATTCAGTTTTAACAACTTCTTGGTCTTAAATGGACTCTAGGGACATTTCTGGATTTGTCAAATGAACCTTTTTCATCTGTTCTTTGCCCGTTGATTTATGCAGAACTCAAATAAGAACGTCAATGTAACGGAAGAAACCGTGATTGCTATGAAAGAATGCGTGCTTATTATAGTTTGTTTCTGTCTGATAACTCATCTGTTGAAGGTTATAGCTTGAGAACAAAGATTTGAATTTATTATAATTTGTCACAAAATCAGGAAACTCGCAAATCATGTGGTCGTGTTAGTCATCTTCTATCTTACTTCAGATCAGGAGATGCAACAAAATTGATTTAGATACGTCTATTGTTAAGCAGTGGTGCTTATTATGGCTAAATGTATGTACAAAAGTCTCGAAGTTTCACTCTGCAAAAGTTCACTTTTTGGTGCCATCAGCACTGATAAACACTGAAAGAGCTGGGAAAAATGATTCCTCTATTTAAATTATTTGTATGTCATGAAAAACTCTGCTACTTTCAACTGTTATTAAAGTTCTATTTAATTTGCATATTTTCTTATTTTGATATATAGGTTGTTGGGAGAAAGGTCTAAACCAATGGTTTGAACTATTTTTTATTCAAAACATCATAGCATGTGAGAGTTTGTTTTTTTTGCTTAACACTTGTTTCTAAGAGCTTTTCAAACTTTAAACCGTTACGTCAAACGTCCTCATAATCTAACATTAAAAAATGTACAAAGTAGATAAAAATAATAAAAAAAAATTATGCTGTAGAAGGTCTAAAAAAATGAGAAAATAGAGAATATGTTTTTATTGTTGCATTTGAGGACAAGGACCAATGCTTCATTGAAAATAAATTAATGCATTCGCCGTTACTTCATGTATGTATTCTTGAATCACCAAACCAATCCCATTGCTCTCTCCCGTATATGGTAGCAAAAGCACGCTGTCTTGTGATCATGCTCCATGAGATAGAGTGGACTTCGGCAAAGACATAATTAATTGTAAATTGAATGCGAATTTAAGTGGGACGTCACGTAGAGGCAGATAAATAAAGGAGGAGGTGCTGGAAAACATGCCTTGAACCTGACTTGAAATTCTAACTTTTGCTTTGAATAATGTACGTTGGAAATAGTTAAACAAAAAAAGATAATGCCCCTAAAAAAAAAAAAAAAAAAAAAGATGATGCACAAACGCTCATCCTCAGTTATGGTATAAACATTACTAGTACTCCATCACCCTTGTTAGATAGACCAACACTAGTTGGCTTCATATGCCACGATATTCCCCTCAAAAAAGCATATGCCACACTATTGTATATATTTAATGCCTGTAGAAGGTGGTTTTGGATCGACCATGTGCCTCTCCTCAATGTATTTATCCTCAACCATCTCCTAGCATCTCTCTTCTCTATCTTGTATTTTACAGAAATAAAAGAATCTAGGGAGGATGTTGGGTTTAGGCCATTTTACAAAGTGAATTAAAATCAATAGGCTAAATTATAGGAAACTTCAATTAATAGGCCATTTAAAAGGAAACGATTATTTATCAATTAATTGAATGGCAAAAATACCCTAATATTAACATTAATTTTCCAAATTAAAAAGACCTAACCTAAACTTCATTAATAGCTACCATAACCCAAGAGAGGAGGAACTCCAAACAGCCATAGCAGCCACCACCGATGGCTGGACATTGTACTTGAAGCCATCGCCATTGAGAGTGATTGAGATCTCCAAAAGCCCGCCAGAGAGAGAGAGGAGAGTAGCCGTTGCTGCTGCATTTGCAAGCCCACGCCGCCGCTAGAGTCGTGCAGGGAGCAAGTGCCGAATTCACGTGAGGTCGCCAGAGTTGCACAGGGAGTAGTGTTGTTGCCAGAATTGGACGAGGAGAGGTTGCTAGAGTTGCGAAAGGAGCAGCGTCATTGCCAAAGCTGGGAGAGAGGTAAAGAGGAGAGAGAAAGTGTATGCTAGGGTTTTTTAAGGAGATGAAAAAGACGAGGGTATTTTTGAAATTTGCCTAAAAGTAAATATGAAATAATAGAAGTTTGGTCTATTTTTTAATATCAAAATTTTCGGCTAATAATGTTTCATTACTATATTATTTTAGCTTATTTTTTGTAATTTCCTCGAAGAAGAAGGAAATTAGACTATCATTAATTATGAATAAAAATAAATAGACCAAAGTGTAATAGCATTTAATAATTAGCCCACTTAAATTAAAACAAAGTTTATTTCTGTGTAGAACGATGTAGAGATAAACATGAAGCAACAATGATATAATGAAAAAAAAAAACAAGAAGAAAAAGAAGGTGGCAAAATTGAAAATTCAAGTTTTTAAAAAGAGCACGTGATTCTAAAAATGTTATATATTAAAATATTATTAAAAGTATGGTGTTTGCTTACATTAAAAAATAAAACTGTGTTATCTGGCATAACTTCCCTAAGAAATTGTACTAAATAGTACAATTTCAATTCTTAATATAGTAAATAGCATAATTTTAAAATATTTAAATATATAGGATTTCTTGAATCATACGCCCTTCTTAAGTTTTAAAATATTTAAGTACATAGCATTTCTTGAATCACATGCTCTTCTTAAATACTTAAAATTTTCAATTTTATCCCTTTCTTCTTCTTTTTCTTCTTCTTCTTCTTCTTTTTATTTTTGTTTTTGTTTTTCATTTTCTCTCTATTGCCTCATATTTGTCTATGTCATTCTATACAAAAATCAAATTTGTCTTCAATTAAGTAGACTATTTACTAAATAATATTACATTTTGGTCTATTTATTTTCATTCCCAAGTAATGATAACATAATTCCCTCCTTGTTACTAGGTGCTTTAAAAAATACTACAATTATTTTTCATATTTTTCTAACAAAAAAGAATCCACCAGAATATTTTGAGCAATTTTTATTTTATAGCTTGCACTTTGAGTTTATAAAAAATAACTCTACATTTTAGATGTTCTCAAGATTATGCATTTGAATTTCAAATTCATATCAATTTGTACTTTTTCTAGGGTTTGATCCGACAATTGAAAATTTTAACTTTTACAGCTTTATAGATAATCTTGTAACAAAAATGAATAAGGCATAATGTTCAAGGAAAGAAACAAAAGTCATAAAAAAGTATTCAAGCTAAGTTGCAAAGGGTAATTTATCAATTAGTGTTTCATTTCAAGTTTATCTGTAAGCTACAAAGGATAAATTCGTCAATGCAAAAGTCAAAATCAGTTGTTGACTTAAAAAAGGAAAAATTTTAATATTGATTTGACATTAAAAAGTATAGTCATGACTCGAAAACGGGGCCGCAATTAATTGGAAATTAAAGTATAATAAACACGAAACTAATTAAACTCGATTGGTTGAAACTACACCGATTCGTAAATGACGATAAAACAATAATAAAAATTTACCACCTTGTGAGGGTTTAAAAGTCTGTAAACAATAATCATACAATCCATATACAAATACCAAGAAAACACTGACTTCAAGACAAATAGTTATAGAATAAAATACCGAATCTTACTTAGCTCACACCTTACAACACTAAGCACAGTCTCTATCATGACTAGTATCGTAAACCTGGGAGGGAGAAAAGTTTCAAAACAGTAAAATACATACAAAAGACCCAGTAGGATTATCTTTTCAAATACAATGTTAAAACTTACAGAGACATAAAAAGAAATTTCCACAGATACACTTATCAAAACTAAACATTTAATTTATCAAAAATTATAAAAATGAAACACTTACTTATGTGAAGTCTAATTAACACCACTAAAGTGGCTAGTGTGGGTTTTTGGAACCTACCCCTTAGGACGCTCTTAACATGACCTAAACTCTAAAGACTCCATAGTTGAAACACAACTATCTGATAGACTTATAAGATAGCATTTGAAATGTCATTCAAATCATAGAAGCTTAGTGAATGAAAGAACCAACATTCTATTTTATTTTTGAAATTCTTCTTGAAAACAATGATAAGCTCGATGTGGGCAAGAACAAGATTCTGTTTTATTTTATTAAAATTCTTCTTAGAAACATAGTTTCAAATAATTTTGAAAATAATTCCTAAAAACATTTAAGAATAATGCCACAACAAAACAACTTTAAAATAGGGCCACTAAAGAAAGCGATAAAAAATCCTACCTCGTATTAGCATACTGATACTATTTGCTCCAAACCAGTGCTAACCCAACGTAAGTTCCAATACATTCAAAACCTTTAATACTTATTTAAATGATTAGAAACCAAGCTCAAAGATAAATCTAGAATCATCATGTCAATTTAATCATTAGTGTACCAAATCAAAAATTTAATTAGCAAATATGCACAACCTTTAACAGGTGATGTAATTATCATCAAGAATATATTTAAAAAATACAATTCTAGTCTAAAGCTGTTCAAAACAATTTTTAAAGATGACACAATTTGAAAAAAAAAAGGATAAAAAATGACAAAATCATGAAATTTGAAAAATTCCAAGCTTGCCGGTGTAGGGCACCGATGGTAAGTGCATAATTTATCATATTTTGCATCATTTTTCCTCGCATTTATTGTCTAAGTTTTTAAGTATCATATGTTTTTATTTTTATTTTGTGTTCTTAGGTATTTTAAAATTAAAGAATAAAAAGAAGTAGAAAAAAGTTTAAAATATCAAGCATTCAATTTAGAGTTCAATAGGAGTTGCAGATCACAAATTAGAGTTAAAATGGTCGATAAAAGATGAAAATAGCATTGAAGCTCGAGCTCTACGCTGCAGCCCAATTTTCGCCAGCTACAGCCCCGTCCCACGCGCCCAGCATACGCATCCCCCTGTAGCTAATGCTATTACGTGCTAGTGCCTAGTGTTGTAACACCCATCGATTTTCATGTAACAGTTTATGACAAATGTGTAACGGAGTAATATTAGTAATGATGTTAAGTGTTTTATTTATATTATGTGTTATGATATATAGTATAATGGCACTAACCATTTTATTTTAAGTGTTATGACAGGTGACGTTCACATGGAATTGATGTACTCTAGTGATCATATTATTAATGTTATATGTTTAATCATAATTTTATGATAATTTAATGTTTTGATGAATTTTGGTATGTTAGGGCAGATCGACAGGCCGAAATAACCCCCCCTCGGAATGGCAGACCGGACTTCAGAAATCGACAGGCTGAAGTGAGACATCGGCAGCCCGATGACAGCTGACGAGCAGTCAGCAGAAATTTCACAAATTTTGTGACTAGGTTAATTATGTGATTTGATAATAATTTTTGAATGATTGGCACATTTATGGAATAATTTTCTTATTTTAGGAAATTAATGTTTGACTTTGAATTGATTGAATACAATTGATAAGGTTTTCCATTTTATAAAGGCAAAATATGGTAATTGCGACAAATCGTTGACTCTCCCTCAATCCTTTTCATTTTCCCACGAATTTTGCCTTGAATTTAATCAGAAAATTCTGATTAATGTGGAGAGTGTGAGTTTTTTTTTTAACATAAACAATTTTTTTTATAATGCTCTTTTTCTCTCTCTCTCCCCCTCTCACGTATTCTTTCTCATGTTTTCCCTTTCTCTCTCATTCTTTCTCTCTTCATCTTATTCATCTTTATTCTTCTCCCTCTCAAATTTCCCCTGCTATTATTTGTTAGAAATATTGTAATTTCTTTGGTGTTAATTCAAGGAGTTTTGAGAAGAAATCGTTCTAAGGTAAGGGCTCATTCTTTTCGGTATTTCTTCTCTTTAATTCAACTGCAATATCTTCATCTAGGAATTTCATTTTGATCTGAAATTTTTATATGTTGTTCATGTATGTGTTATGTGTTAACCCTCAAAATTTCACCTCAATTAGATTTTTCTACACTGAGTTATGAATTTTCTTTTCTCTATCACTCACTGCTGATTTATGCTAAACAATAATGTTGAATTGTCTCTATGTTCCGACCCTTTTATCTTTGTCTACAAATTTCCGTTTGCTTTGAAATTTTAATATGATTTTCATGAATATGTTATATGATGTTGCTACAAATTTCGTGCCATTTGGTGTTATGTAGGCTAAGATATTAAATAATCATGCTCTGCACCTCATAATAAATTGTTGATGATTGTTTATATTGCATAAAATGTCGTTTTTGTTCATAATGCAAATTAAGGTTATTTTCCACAAAATTTGGTGAATATGTTTATATATATGTTAAGTATTAGACTGAAAAATTTGGTGATGATTTTATTAATATTTTATGTATTATGAAATTTTTATTGTAACTAGGTTTTTAGGATTGTTTTATCCATGAAATTAAGGGATTGTAATTGGATGAAGTTTTGAGTGACTTAATGATTTTTATTTGGTGATGTGAAATTTTGTGGTTCTATAATCATATGTTAATGACTTGTAACATGAATTTTGGGATCATAGTAATTTTATTTAATTTATTGGAATGTGAAAAATGTATGAAACTCACTGCCTGACACAATAAAAATTATTATTGCCTCTATCTTTTAATGCATGTATTGGATTATATAGAATTTATTTAAAGCTGATTTTAGGATATGTTATAATCCTAGGTGTCTACTATTTTTGATAATTTTGGTAGATTTTTCTATGGCATGAAAATGTGATAAATAGACTTGAGTTAAGAATTGTTCACTGTATTATTGTTGCTGGCAGATTTTGGTATATAAGTTGTATGACTTATTTGAGACTTTAAATGGAATTTTTATGACTAAAGAAAAATCATGGTAATGTGTTTATATGTTAACTTTGTTCTTGCAAATTTTGGTGCTCAAATTATATGTGAAAGTAAAGTTATTAAGTTATGAATTCATGAAGGTCAGAAATGAAATGGATGTTTTGTTGTATGGTTAATCGATTAAAAATATATGTTAATTGTTATTGTTTAATGAATGTATGACATGAACACAATATGAGAAATGAGCATATCAAGACCGTGGCATCGTCACCTACAAAAGTAAGGTTAAGTAAGCTTATTGAGGTAAGTACATTCTTACCTGCAACATGATGAATTATGAAAAGTATGAGTTTATGAAAAGTTTGAAATCTATGTTCATGATGATTTCTCATGATGATTTACATGAAGTATTATTATGAGTTTTTAAGGTATGAAAGTTTCTGCATGTTTTGATTTACATGATGATTTCTATGTTCATGATAATTTCTTATGATGGTTTACATGAAGTATTATTATGAGTTTTTAAGGTATGAAAGTTTATGCATGTTTTGATGATAATGTTTTTCAAAGCATGAAAGTATAAGTATGTATATGTATCACCTAAATAAGTGTTGCACACCCAATGTTATGGTATGTTTATGTTTATGTTTATGATGTCATGTTTGGTTTAGGATTAGCTACCCCTCTTCTCTCATGACGGTGCGCCTATAATGATGATGTTATGGTGCAACACTTGGGCCCTTAAGATAAAATGAATAAAGTTTTAATATGGACAATGTAACGAAAGATATGTTCCTATGAAAATGTGCCTAGTGCACTATTATGATGATGATGATGATATTCATAAAATGCTTTAAGTTGTGAGATTCACTAATGTACTTACTAAACATTAGCTTAATCAAGTTTTACATCATGTTGTAGATAAGGGTAAGAGGCTTATGGATAAGGTGGAGAACACTGACGGGCGTGTGAGCTAAGAAAGTTGAATTGCAAACGAAAGAATGCCAAAAAAGAGATTTTTATGAAATAAACTATGATTTATGATTTTGAGTATGTTTATTAATTTTGAATTTTAAGGATTTAAATTATGTTTTATAATTTTGAATATATTAATTTGATGGACTTTTATTATTTTATAAATTTTCTTCTACATTTGAAACTTTAAAACTTGTTTTGAACAAAATTTTTATAACAGTTCGGCCTACCGACCATTATTGGTCGGACTGCCGAAGGGTTTAATCGGCCTGCCAGTTGCCATGTATCGGCCTGCCAAACTTATTGATTTTTAAACCCTATTTTGCAAAGCCTCAGACAGCTTGTCGATGGATGACCTTCGGCCTACCAGTTGAGTTTGGCTTGCCAAAGTCACAAGTTCGACATGCCAAACTGTGTAAGAAATTTTGACTTAATATTTGGTAAGATAAACTATTTAAAGAATGTTTATAAATGAGTAATATAATGATGTATAATTATATGTATATAGACAAAATATAAAAAAATTTCATGGATCCTAGGTTATGTTCTCAACTTAGCCTTTTATTTAAATAGTTTATCTTATAAATAAAAGTATTACGAAATGAAGGTAACGACATCTGTAACGTCCGTAAAAGAGGGCATTACAAGTGCTTCCACCATTGGCTGTTGGTAGTCCTCGTTGTGCGACTACACAAAATCTTACACAGGCTGCACCTCTAATGCATTTTTGTGATATTTTGGAACCATAAATCAATTTTTACTACTCCAAAACCCATTTTCTATATAAACCCCATTATAGATCAAATGGGCGAACGTTTTGTAATGACCAAGGGAAATTCATTAATAAAATCTAATATTTAATTGGGTTTAATTAATAAATTTACTCTTAAAAATTGTGTTTTTTGTAAAAATTGTGATAATGTTCAAATAAGCCAATTAATAGGAAACTCCGCCGCGAACTTGATGCAATGTTGGATATTGTTAATACAGATTTTGTGAATCTAAATATTCAAAAATTTGTAAATAATATCTATAAAATAAATTTTATATCACAATTAATTGTAGCATTGTAATATAAATGGATATATAATTGAGGTATACATAAGATAGAGAGTCTACCCAAACCCTAAACCAATGTAAAAGGGGGTCTGATGCGATATAGGTATATTGCTAAGTGAAAACATAGATATAAGAAATGTTATGTTTGGACTCTAAAAATAAACTAAAGGCAAGCAGGATATTTTATACAGTCTAAGAATATGTTTTGCACTGATTTTACCATGGCAGTATAAGAAAAATACTGTCTGGAAAAAAATTATACTGTGAAAAATTTTTGTGGCCCATCAAGTGGACACCCATTAAAATTTTATTAGGCCACCATTGCATGAAAGGTGGCCCAATCACACCAAGCCACCTTAAGTAAGCCAATTGATTACTTGGTGAGCCACCCAACAAGATAAGCATAAAATAAATTCAAAGCAAGCAAAATTTTTTCTCATTTCTTCTTCCTTCACCCACGACAGCCATTGAAGCGTCTCCCCAAAAATTTTTCAACTTCACATCTTTGCAAAATTGGCCCCAATTGAGTTCAAGAAGCAAAGTTCAAAAGATTTTATCAAGTTCGAGGTAAACATCTAAACTTTTTTTTCAAGTTCTCCTAGGGTTTTCCTTGGGTTAAGGGGGGAAATTGATTTAAGGTATTTTTGTATGAAAATGCCTAGGAAAAAGTTTCAAAGGAGCCATTGGAAAGGCTGGAATCACAAATTTTTTTGGGGTAAGTTTTGATTTCTTAAACTTAAAGTTTATGTGGTTTTTGTTTTGATTTTTATTATTTCAAAAGCATGTGGATAGTCAAGCAAAATTGTGATTTAGTTCCATGGGTATATGGTGTATGGCATGTTGGTATTGTTGAAATTAGGGGTTAAACGTGAAAAGTGTTGGTTTATGCAAAATAGGGTATTTTTGTAATTGCAATGTTAGTTTTGCAAAGAAAAGTGATTTGGCATGAAAATGGTTTAGGCAAAGGTTGAAACTGCCTTCATAGTGGTGGAAATGCTGGTTTAAAATAGATTTTTACAAAAATGACCCAAGGACTAAATTGCAAGAAAGAGTTTTTTTTCGACAAATTTAAAAAATGACCAAAAACACCCTTGTGCAGTGTGAATTTCAAAAAAGTTAAAACACAAAAGTTGTAGATCTCAACGAAACTGTTAAAAATCTTAAATGGTTCATCGAAAATCTTGACCGCTTATGATATATTAATTTTACAAAAATTTGTTAAAATGGGAAAAAAAATTTAAAAAGGTAAAAACATTATTTTTTAAAAGGATTTTAAGTATGGTATTTTGAGCAAAAATGTTCCTTACGAAAAATGAAAAATTATGGTTTAAAGAGATTAATTTTAGTCCAAGGGGTAAAATTGTCAAATTTTTTAGATAAGGGTAAACTTGTAAAGTTTTATTCAAATGGGACATTGATGTAAATAAGGAGACCCGACACCCCAGGGTGTTATTTTAAGATCAATACACAACTATCTTCGCTAAAATAGCAAAGTCGAGCTTAGGAAATTTTAGAAGGCCCACCAAGGGCAAAATCGTTATTTTTCTTCGAGTGACCCGAATCACTTCGAAACATTCCAAAGGGGAAAAGGGATTATTAGAAAGATTTTTGCCTTACGTTAGAGACAATAGGGTAGACTAAGATAGGAATAAGAAAACCCGTGATTATCGGAGTTGTTTATAGTTATGCAACTCGATTTATTAATTAACGATCGTTTTGTGATAACACATAGAGGAAATAGTGTAACTTTGGCTAATAGTGTTGTAATTGGCCAAACAGGACCCCAGAAGACTGGAGAAAAGGGGACTAGGATCGACTTGCATAACAACCCAAAATCAAATAAGTACCAATTCCACCTACAGTATGAAATTATAGGTATAGACTATGATATATATATATATATATACTTATGTGTATATCAAGATGTATATCTGTATGTGTACAATAATATAAGTACCTATGAGTACATTAATGTGTACCTGTGAGTATACAAAATAAGTACATGTATGTATATTATGCTGTATACCTGTGTGTATATATATGTGTACCTGTGAATATAAAAAGTATGTAATTGTGTGTATTATACAGTACTAGAGCATTTTTGTGTTGTGTATAATATGTGATTATAACTTCATGCATGGTATGATAACCATAATAATTAGACTGGTAAATACATCACCAGAACTAAGAAGAGTGTCGTACTGACTCCTAGCTTAAGAGGAGTTTAAGGTTATAGTATAGTCTCGGTGTCACATAGACCTATGTGCGCAATGGTACAAATACTTGGGCCCTAGCTAAAGATAAGACATGATAAGGATAAAGAATGTTCATAAGAAAGCGTAACTAGATCATGTATTCTAGTGAATGTGCATGTGGGCTGTATTGGGACTTACTAGGCGTAAGCTCACTTAGTATTTCATACTGTAAGTATTCCCACTAAAAGGTCATAATAAATTCCCTGATGAGCTGGCGGAGGAATATGAGTAGTGTGCAGAATGGGTATGGATGCCGCCACAGTTATATTTCTATTGTAATATATTTTAAGTTATTTTGAAACATGTTGTATAAAAGCTAAAACATAGTTAAGTAAGACAAAACCTCTCTCGAGAGTATTTGGCAAACAGTATTGTAAAAGGAAGTGTGTTTATGTAAATATATGTATATGGTTGTTGTGAAGACCCGCATTTTCGAGCAATCACTTAACTTTCTTAAAAACCGTTCCTAAACATTAATCTTACTGAATTAATTTTTTTTTAACTTTAAACATTCTTTAAAACGTATTTAAAAACTGTCACGACCTTTGTCGCCATTCAAGTTGAGACATTGCTCAACTCTTGCCTTTAAAACTATTTCAAAAACATTTCTTAAAACTTAACAAGGAACATTTATTAAATCATAGCTTAAAACTTCACTTTATAATTTTATAATATATTTAGTACAATGTATTTCAAAAATTTTGAAAACATTTCTTAAAACTCTCATTTTCTTAAAACTTCGAAAACACTATATTAAATAGTGGAAAACCTTTTCTCTGTGTAGCGAAAGCAACCATGGTGATATTCATACCCAATTCCTCGCATTCGTCCTCCGCAGCACCCAGATCTTCTAATGATCCTATTGGTTACCCATAAATTACCTACAGTATAAAGAAACTTTTAATGAGCTTTCGCTCAGCAAGTTCAAACATATTCCTACAAATCATTTAAAACATGCTTTAGAAACTTTTCTCATGAAAACCTTTCTCTTGAAACATTTTTTATAAATGTTTTTCATAAACATTTTTCATAAAACATTTCTAAAACGTTTTTCATAAACATTTTCATAAAGCATTTCTGTAACATTTTTCATAAACATTTTTCATAAAATATTTAACATAAAACAATCCTCAAATTACTCTTCACAAACATCATTTATGTGTTCATAAACATTTAATATAAACATTCCTCAGAATGTTTTCCATAGCATATAAATGTTTCATAACAAGGAAAACAAGTAAAATCAAAATGCATGCTTCCATTTATGCTCAATTATGAACTTTCGATTATGAGTGTCTTATGAACATTCTTTTCTTACTTTAACTTTTTATCCTTGTTCCTTAACTTTCCTTATCTTACTTTAACTTTCTATCCTTATTCCTTAACTTTTTTTTATCTTACTTTAGTGTTCGTACCAACATCATCAATCATGAGATTATAAACATGATGCTTCTCTTGTGGAAGGCTTGAGACCATCGATCACCGAGGTCATGTACCTCACATCTAAGAGGTCAAACTTTAACTTCACTTGTATACCTCACATCAAAGAGGTTGGTACAAAACTTTCTTTTTTATCTTTACCTTACCTTCTTATTAACTTTAGTGAGCATAACAAATTCTGTCACATTATATGCAAACACCTTTGCAAATTATATCTTATACTCTAAAACCTATTGCATAATAAATGCAACTTATTGCATAATAAATGGAATATAAAACGCAAACACATTTTGCAAATTAGAACTTGTATTCTGAAACTTATAGCAAGACAAATGCAACTTATTGCATAACAAATGCAACATAAAATGCAAACACATTTTGCAAATTATAACTTGTACTCTAATACTTATTGCATAACAAATGCAACTTATTGTATAATAAATGCATCATATAATGCAAACATATTTTGCAAATCATAACTTGTACACTTTTAAACATTGTGCACTTCACATGCAACCATACTTCAATTACATTGAAAATCATAACTTGAACTTTTAAAAACATTATGCATATCAAGATGCAAATAGACTTTAAACATAACAGTTGCAAATTCATTGCAAATCTTGCTTTGAATCTTTAAAACGTTTTGCATAATAAATGCAAACATACTTTTAAAAAAACAACTTGTATCACAATTGCAAACATAGTTACAAACATATATATATATATATATATATATATAAACATTTGAAGTTATTTACTTCATGCTGTAGGTGAGTTTGAACTTACCCAGACTATGCTCTAGCGTTCTCTATTCCGTTCTTTTTCCTTCCATTAGTCGGCCTCTGTGTCCTGATCATACGACATCCGACTAATTAGTTAACTTTCTTTTTATCAATCTACTCAATTGATATAAAACATAAACATTAACCATTCTTTCCTTTTAACTTGACTTGTATATCATCCATTTACTCTTGTCTTTACTTAACCTTATAAACCATCGGTTTACCTTTTCTTTTAACCTTGTAACCCACCGGGCTACCTCTCTTTCTCTTAAACATCTCTTATTAAATTTCCCGTCTCATGTGATGGTTTCATTACTTAACATATTACGGAACATTTTTCGTCAAAGAACGTTATGTTAAATCAAAATGTTCGACGTCATTCTAGCTATTTTCTTAAAAATGACGACTTTACCCCTAACAGGTTTTTCGTCAACTTTGTAACTCTAAAAAACCCATTACGTAACTTTAACATTTTATTACTTACATATTGTAGAAAAATTCCCGCTAAGGAGCGTTTTTTCAATAATGAGCGTTCGAGTCCGTTTTGGCCATTTTTCATAAAATGACCATTTGGCCCTTAATCTATTTTTCTTTTATTCTTTCCTTGCCTAAACTTTAAATTCTTTAAAACTTAGCATCTATAGTCACTTACTGCTTACAACAGTGCAGGAAACCAATGTTTCTTAGTGAAAACCCAGTTTTCACACAATTTCACAGTTTTGGCCCAAAATACAAAAATATTTGCATTTTTGCCTCGGAACCAAAAATAATCTTTTTAAAACACTAGTCCCCATTTTTCATGAGGAACATTTTTGCTCAAACTACCATATTCAAAATCCTTTGGAAAAATGATATTTTTGCCCTTTAAATTTTTTTTTCAATTTTAACAAATTCTTATAAAATTAAAATCTCACAAACGGTTGAAATTCCCACTGTATAGAGGTGTTTTTGGGCATTTTTTAATTCTACCGAGAAGAAACTTTTTCTTTCAATTTAGTCCTTGAACCATTTTTGTAAAAACCTATTTTTAATCAGCATCTCTACCCTTGCAAGGACAGTTCCAACTCTTGTTTCAATCATTTTCATACCAAATTATTATTTTTGCAAAATTAGTATTAAAATTACTAAAATAGTAATTTTGCAAAAACTAACATTTTCAACAATTCAACCCTAAATTTCACAACATCAACATACCATAAATCATATTTCTATGGAAAACCGACATGATTTTTGAAATAACAAAAATCAAAACAAAATCACTAAACTTTTAATTTAAAGAATCAAATCTTACCCAAATAACACTTTGTGCTTCTAGCCCTCAAAGAGCTCCTTTAAAACCTTTTTTTCTAAGCATTTCTTACACAAAAATGCTTTGAATTAACTTTCCTTCCGTAACCCAAGAAAAACTATAAGAAACCTTAAAAAAAGTTAAGGTTTTTACCTTAAAACTTGATAAAATCCTTTGAACTTTGCCTCTTGAACTTAATTGGGGCTATTTTTGCTAAAATGTGAAGTTGAAGAATTCTTGGAGAGGTTCATCAATGGTGGCCGTGGGTCTTGGAGAAGGAACATAAAAATTTTGGCCCAACTTGCATTAAATGCATCCTTATCCTTTTAGGTGATTTATCAAGTAACCCATTGGGTTACTAGGTGTCTCAAGGGGATTGGGCCACCTTTCATTGCATGGTGGCCTAATAAAATTCAATTGGGTGTCCACTCGGTGGGCCCCAAAAATTTACACTGTGTAATTTTTCACCACACAGTATTTTTCTTATACTGTCGTGGTAAAATCAGTGCAAAAACATATTCTTAGACTGTATAAAATATTTTACTTGCCTCTGGTTTATTTTTAGAGGCCAAACATAACCTTTCTTATTCATCCATATTTTTCAAACAGTATTCTTCCTATACTGCTTTAACTTAAACAGCCCAATTTCTATACTACATGACCTTAAACAGTCTAATTCTTACACTGCATTACTCTAATACTGTACAATTTCTATGTTATTATACAGTATTTTTTCTTAAACTGTATGTTTCGTCTTAATATAATCCTTAACTTAATGCATTTTTAATGTAGTAAAAATGCTTGGGTGTTACAGTTGCATTTTGAGGATTGCTAAAATTTGCATGGATAATATATTTTTTAAAAAATAATATATTCCTAAGTTTTACATCTATACGTGAGTAAGAAAAAAGTTTATCACAGCCCAAAAAAGGCGGGTTGTGACACGTTTTTGGAGTGTTTTTGGGTTTTCTTGAAGAGAACAAGGAGGAGAAGAAGAGGAGGAGCCAAAAAGAGAGCTCCGGTGGAGGCGGAGGCTTTCTGGCGCCATATCTGTTCTTTTCTCTCACTCTTTCAATATTTTTCTTTATACTTATGTTATTTTACTTTGTATTTTAGTTATGGGTGAATTATAAACCTTTATGTAGAAATTTTATGAATAATTTCTAGATTTTTTATGTGAGATTGTTTGTGTTTCACCATGATTTCATGTTTAGGATTATTAGTTTTTATATTTATGTGTGCAACTAGACATGGCATGAGAATTGTCCATGATTAAGTTAAAATGTTTGATCTGTAATTGTCTTGTTGTTTTATTCCTTAGTAGCAAATTGTGGTCATTGATTATAGTCAAGTTTTCATATGATTGCAAGTAGAATACAACATAAGTTGAATGAACCAAACTTCTGCGTGTTTGTTGCTTAGATCAACCTATCCTTCTTAGCATAATGCTTCCGTTAAATTGAACTTAGTAAGCTTCTTCCTAGGTTGTTTAAAAGAAAGGGGTTTAATAGAGCGCTTGTCTTATTAAATTTATACTGTAAGGAAGGATTGGGGCAATAAAGCTTCTCACTATCTACGATTGTTAGTCTCAATAAAAAATTTGAAAATAAATTCTATGATTATCTACATAATTAATGTTTAGTGGTAGTAAAGGATCCTACAACTAGTTTTTATTTTAATTGTTTTATATTTATTTATTTATTTATTTATTTATGCTTTAATTATTAAATTAGTTAAAAATCCAAATCCCCCATATCATTTTATTTAGTTTAAATTTAGGTTTTAAAATTTGATAACTAATTAATTAGACTCAATTATCTTGCGAGAACGACCATTGCTCACCGCTTTAGTCAATAATGACTATGCCACAACTCAGCAAGGTTTTATCTTTTGACGGGTCCTTCAAGATCCCTGCCACTCGGCCTGCCTATTTGGTTGGCCATGTAGCTTGCCACCTAGATGAATTCAGCCTATTGGTTTATCAAAATTTGGAAAAATTCTAGATTCCTTTTTCGAGCCTCCCGAGCTTCAAAGCTCATATCCAACCTGTTTTAGCAATCTCATAACACAAAAATTGTACAAAAAACATAAAAATCATAATAGAATACATTAAAGCACTTCTTCCTAAATTTTTAACAATTAAAATCACAATTTACAACAAAAATAAAAACTTTGAACAAAAGGAGCTAACATGCTTCTAAAATGGACATGCTTGCTCATATGCACATCAATCTCAGTAAACAATTCATGAAATTATGCATAATTCAAACATTAAGTTCGGGTAAGAAAAGAAATGAATAAAAGTTAGATTTTTGTCATAGAGCCTACTTCAATCCTTGGAAATTTGCTGCTAGAACTTGGGGTTTTTTTGAGCCTAAAGTTGGTGATGATTTGGAACCATAGGAGGGTTTATTTATTTATTTTTTTTTTCTGGTTTGTGAGTGCTTTAAAAGCTAGAAGTTTAGAGTGAAAGAGAAGGTGAGCGATGTTAAGAGGGGAAAGAAGGAGAGAGGGAGTTTGAGAGATCTGATGTTTAAATGAGGTGGGTTTACACGTGAAAAGAAATAAAAAGGGCAACAATAATGGCATATGTGTAATAAGAGGGTAAAGTAGTGGCATGTTGGCAAATAAGTAAAACAGAATTAAAATTAATATTAAATCATCTACTAGAATTTTAAATGCTTTTGAAAATAGAGATATGCAAACACAAATTAATATAAATGCAATTAAAAATTTAATTAAAATTTTGACATACTAAATAATCAAATTTAATATAATTGACCTCCTTTAAAATTCACAGGCACTACAACTATAGTTTCTAGAACATCCAAAATAGAGGGTTATTGTTTT
This sequence comes from Artocarpus hirsutus, assembly GCA_946598075.1. Lineage (NCBI taxonomy): Eukaryota > Viridiplantae > Streptophyta > Magnoliopsida > Rosales > Moraceae > Artocarpus > Artocarpus hirsutus. The sequence continues at coordinate 2,383 of CAMOHE010047333.1, read as the reverse complement.
AATAAACTCAAAATGTATGGTACAAAGTCATTAATGTCTCTTGTATTTTTCTAGTCACACAAATCCACACTAATGTCAAATTTAGATGGAACATGTAAAAGGCACAACAACTCTTCATTAAATAAATAGTGGCTAGGAGTGTTATAGAATCCGTTAACCAGTTCAATCTAAGGCAGATTGGATTGGATTATGAAAATTGTGGATTGAGATTTTTTCAATCCGATGTGCATGGATTAGATTACAAGTTGAGTATCTCCTAATCTGTGAATCCAACCTATATATACTCTTTAAAAATAGTTTGTATGTTTCAAATTTTCTTACATGAATAATAAAATTGAAAAGCATTACCATATAAGTGATATTTTTCAAATTGACCCCACAAAAAAAGGTCCGGAATACAAAGAATAATTTCGTCATTTTGAAGCACAATAGATTCTTGTACACGTAAAATTTTTGCAATTAATCCTAACTTTACTACATATATAATTCAAGAATTTCTTTTAAGGGAATTTCTATAAATGTTATCTTATAAGATTTACTTTTTATAAATGGTACATATGTTTATTAGCACAACTTAAAATGAAATATAAATGATAGTATGGTATAAACTTTTTTAAATGTGGTATAAATTTATACAACTTTTAAAAATATGACATCACATATAATTTTCTTCTTCTTTCTTTTATTTTATACTTTCAGAGATTTCGTTTAGTCTGGTCGTTATCACACCCGTTCCACGTAGTTTAGGGAAAACGCCTAAGAACAAAATTGAGAAAGGAAAAAAAAAATAAAAGCAAAAGAAATAAACCTAAAAACTAAAAGTACTAAAAGAAAAAAAATAAAAAAAAGGAGAAAAGTTGTCATCGAAAAGTGAATGTATAAAAGTTCCCCATGCACAGATATACATTGAACCACAAATGAAGAATTCTATGATGATTGAAAACTATCGTAAAAACTTACCACGATGGTTAACAAGCCGTCGTAGAGAAATAGTAGAATCTATGTTGGTTTTTAACCATCATGGAAACACTGACTTGCAATCTTAGTTTTCCACAACTATTTTCGTAGTTGTGCTGTATTTTTGACGGTTAGACAACTATTTTTAAGAAACTATTGTCTAACGTCCATGGCTTAATCACAAGTTTGTAGTAGCATGTATTTCTAAACAACCATTAAACATACAACTTTTGAGGTGAATTATTAAAAAAAAAAAAAAAGACAACTAAAAAAATAAATGAAGGAATTCTCTCCATTCGATTTTTGTCAAGGAAAGATCTGTGGCTTTCCTAGTCCGTGACAGAGTGGGCCCTTGACGAATAAATGGAGCAGGGACAAGTGTAGATTTTTACGCAACAAGGTGAAGGGGGGGAAGACTCTCAACCGACTCATTGCGATCCCCAACAGGTGAGTTATTTTAATTTTCTCTTTGGGTTTGATTTCTATTCTTCATATATATATATATATAAATATATATTTGCAAGGAATTGACATTTTATTTAGATACTAAATATCGCCTTGGCAGTATCGTACTAAGATATCGAAAATAACTAGTGGTATCCTACCATAATACTTTACAGTCACTGATGAGTAATAACATGAATCCATCATCATACTTTTTCACCGGCCTTTATCCAACCAGAACCCACCATTACCAGCGGAATCTAATCCTACTACTACGTAGGGGCATTTGGTATGCAGTAATCAGTAGAAATCATATTTTTTGAAATATAATGGTAGGGAATATGATTTCTAGGAACTAAGATTATTATGTTTGGTTATACATAGGAATCTTCTATTAGATTTCTAAGAATAATACATTATTGTGTTTGGTTGTACATAAGAGTCTTGTATAATTGACAAAATAATTTATAGTATTAACATTAAATGTATCAATATAATATATTAGTACTAATATTAAATAATGATAATATAAATATAAATAATAAAATAATATTATATTGAATTTAACATTAATATTACTATGAATATTTAATGTTATTAATATCATTATTATTAAATAATAATTATTTTATATCAATATAATACTTTCTTTATATTATATAAAAATATTAATTTATAATAATCATAGAATTATTATTTAACAATATATTAATATTAAAATGTTGTATATAATATATAATTTATTGATATGAATATAAATAATAATAAAAATAGAATTCTTAATAATATATTAGTATTTATATTAATATTAACATTAAATAAAAATATTGTTATAGAAAATATTAAACATATTTAGCTATATTTTATATTTATAATTATTATAATAGTATTTATATAATTCAATATTGATATTACAATGAATATTAATATTAAAATTACACTATTCATATTGATGTTATATTATTATGTTTTTATTATTAAT
>CAMOHE010047332.1:16564-50196 GCA_946598075.1 Artocarpus hirsutus | reverse complement strand
TTCACGTAGCGATGGAATGGGAAATAGAGTTTGATTTTTAGTTTTTTGGTGAAAATTAATTTAAAAAGGTATTTTTATAAAAGAATATAAAAAATACTTTAATGACATGAAACTTTTTTTTTTAATAAACTGATGTTTTAATTTGAGAATTAAATTGAGTTAGACTATGGGCAACTAGTCATTAGAATTTTTTGGTAGAGTAACACGAGATTATTTTGGACCATACTAAGCATAATACCAATGGATGGACTGGGGCCAAGTTCCCTTTTTTTTTTTTTTTTGATGACCCCAGCACGACAACAGAAGACACAGGTGAGTTAGAGAAATACCAGTTATTAGAGCATTGAGATTTGAATATACTACTTATATTATTATAATATGATTATATAATTAGAACCGTATTTTATCAAATTTTCTTGCCCTATTACAGAATTATTTTTAATTATTTATCTTTTGCTTGACACACTTAGACTTTTGAGTTTGCACGGTTTACGTCTATAATTTAAAGTTTTGAACAACTATAATATAAAATAAAAAAGGTTATAGTAAAATAAAAAATAGTTCACATTATTGGTTTTAAGGCCTCTTCTTCTTAACTACTTGTTAAAAATAAAAAATAAAAATAATAATAATAAAGGAGAGAAAATGTATGGTATTTTGGGACAATGGAGTGGGTGGATGACAGTTGTCGGCTCAATGCAAGGGAGGAAACGTGTCAGTGAGCGAGCGTGACCGGCTCCGGTGCGGTAGCCTTTATCACGAGACAAACCCAAGATCCTTTTTTGTCTTTTAATTTTTTTTTTTTTTGGGGAAAATATCCTTTATCTTTTATTATTATTTTTATTTCCATTTTTTGCTGAATATAATAATTAAATAATTAAATCTTCTTTTATCCGTTCGGAGTACGGCTCGCAATAGGAGACTTGTGCAGCTTGTGGCCTCTAAGGTCAAATGCTTTTTATTCTTAGATGTTAGAGTTGGTCAAATGTATTTTAATCTCACTAATTTTTAGAAAAAAAAAAAAAGACTGTTAATAAACTATCTTATTTGGACGAGAAAAATTATAAGTTATTAGTGTTGGTTGTTGTTTGGACAATCTAGACATATTGGGCATTCATAAATGTGGCTAAGCCAAGAATATTAACAAAAATTTTAAATTCGTAGTGCAATTATGCAAGTTGTTAGATTAGCTAATCTCTCATTGACGGCAATTATATTATGAGGAATGATGACTATATATCTAAAGTTAAACCAACCTCAAAAACGTCTTTAGCAAAAAACGAAAACAAAAAAAGAGAGGATAAAAAAAACTCAACAAGTCATATTGGGATTAATCACAAGGGATGGTAAAGATTCTTTCATGATTATTGTATTTGTTTATTTTTTTCTCAAGAGAAGTATAGTTAGAAGTTGTGTTTCAAAATAGTTTTTGAAAACAAAGTAATTTGAAGTGCATTCGGTAATGCAATTAAAATTAAAAATTAAAGCAAATTTATTATAGTATGTAAGAGTTTTATACTGTAGCATATTTTTACTTTATACTATAGTAATTGAAACTATATAATTGAAATGACGTTACTAAACAATGTTTTGATTGTCCTAACTTTTAGGTGGAAAATGTTCAAGAATTGGGTAAAAGTTATAGGTAAAAGAATTCCCATCTCAACCAAAGATAAGAATTATTCGGCTAACCAGAACAAACATAATTGGGAAGTAATAAGATTTGGGTAAAATACAATATATGGACCTAAAAATTGATTATCAGTTAGCAAATAACACTCGCAAGGGGAAAAAAAGTGCATTTAGTGTTCATAAACATGGTAAAATCAGTGTTCCCCTACTTGGAAAAAATCACGATGATAATGAGCAGAGAGCGTAAAAATGTCATGGTACCAATTAATTCCTTAGTAAATACAAGATATGCAACATGAAGTAGGCAAAATTACATAATTAGGGACAGGAAAAAAAATAATTTTAATTTTTAATTATTTTCACATTTCAGGGAAGGAAGAATCTTACCTTGTCTTGGTTCATGAGAGATTATATAAGATGATAAAATTTCATTGAACTCGAATGACCGGAATTCTTCTGAAAGTTATAGATCTTGACAATAGAAGGCTTTAATTGAAAGAAAATTGAGTATTCTCTGCAAAATCAATATATTAAAAATCATAAAACTTAAAATTCAATTAAGTGGCATGATTTAAAAGAGAAAAAACAATTTCTTTACAAACCGTGGGTTTAATGGTAGCTGCAATTTCTTTTTTTTTTTTCTCCATCATTTTACAAAGTCGCTTTGTTTCTTTTATAACTAAGATAGAATAGAGGAAATGATACAATTTTTGATATCTCGAAAATATTTTCTTCTCATTTTTGTTTTGATCGGTTGAGCACTTCAAAGCGTATTTTTATACTTGGTGTGACGGACATCTCGAGGAATGAGTGGAAATATTTTAATTAATTTTCTTTCTAAATAAATTATTATGACCTATCAATTTGAGTTTGACCATAACAGATAAAATTTATCTATATTCACTCATTTATTTATCTTCTCGTCACATTTACTTGTGCTCATTTGTTAAATAACTAGAAAAAAAAAAACAAAACTTAATTTTCTTCCCAAAGGCCTTACACATATGAGTACTGTTGAGATACCAACCCATCACACCAATTGGCTGACATTTTTTTTTTAAATTACACATTTTTTCTATGTTGGACATTAGTTTGTAGTTAGAAAAGATTACGCATAACTAAAAAGTTAAGTGGGTGATTTTATTTTGTGCATGCTTGATCGGTTAGATTGAAAATAAATGGAACTAACCATCCCATAATTCCTTTCTTGGGTAATTGTAACGTCCCTAAGTAGGGTTAACAATTTTTAATAAATAAAATAAAAATAAAGAAATAAAAGTAAAACTTCAAAAATATAGTTGCCCGGGGCTTAAAATAAAAACTCTGAAATTAAAAATAAAAATATAAATGACAATTAAACCACGGTTTAATGCAGCACCTTAAATTTAATAATATAAAACTGTCATTATCATGATTTCAACCCTCACATATTTTAATACAGTCACATAAAATAACAATCAATGCTTACATTTTCATAAAGAACATTCTCAACAAATGATACAATTCCATCGTAATACAAATATATAGCTCCTTCAACTATGTATCTTGTTACCACCTCACACATTGTGAGTCCTGAAAAGATGAAAATATGAGGGAATAAGCGACAATATGCTCAGTAGGAAAAACCATTACTCACCTTTGGGTTTTTATCCTTACCACATTAAAACCTATATGGTTAATTAGTTCTCATCATTATTCATCAATTTTATCATGTTCAATTCCGGTGGATATCTTATGATCATTCTTACCATGTTGCATACATATATATATACATATTGATTTAGAATTTAATTATGCTCATCTGTATCCACTGTGCAATAAATTATTATATCACTCGACTCAACGAAACCTAAATGGGCGTACTTGATCATCATTCAAACATTCCAAGGGTGCTCCGGTGAGGGTATATCAAGCCTCAAGTCCTCACCAAGTCGATTCCTGTACAGTGCGTTATGAGACTTTCGACCCAAGGGAGCATCATCACCTCCCCCCTATTTTACCTTTTAGAGTATTCGTGCCTAAGAACGTAACCGCCGTCCTTTTCACGTCTCACCATTTCTTTATATTCACTCATTATTTATATAATCAGTTTTCCTAACCATGCTTCTCAATTTATAACAACATACATCAATTCATTATGTTCCTCGCTGTACAATACAGGACGAGTTCATGTCATAGTTTCATATATGATACTCATATAATAGCAGTTCAACATAGATATATATATATATATATCTTGCAGTAAAACAATCAATTTTAATTCCATAAAAACCTCATAACAGATGAGTAATAGAATCCCTACCCCTTAGTGAATACCATGCTAATAATTTTCAGCTCACGATACTAAGCTCACCATGTAACTTCTAATTACTTCGTTATCCTATGACGCATAAAATTACCATACTTTAACTCAATTCCTAATCCATAGTTACACCGATTACCATCTATTCTACTATTCTTATTAGTGTGCCATAATCATTTATGTGAAATCTTTGGAATATTTTGTAATACAAAATGGTAAAAAATATATGAATTTGGATTGTCCAATCAGCCTGTCGATTAAGCTTGGCTTGCCGATTGACAGAGTCCAGCCTGCTAATCAAGGCAAAATCTAGAAAACTCTAGTTTAAACTCCAGTTTTTTTTTTTTTTTTTTAAGATTTTGAGCTTCAAAGCTCAGTCCGGCTTGTTTTAAAAAATCCCAGAATATAAAAAATACATAGAAACCATAAATTATCATACCAATAAAACATGTAAATCTTTTTCCCTCAATTTTTGTACATAAAATATGTTTAAAATTTTCAAACATTGATTTTTACAGAACTTTACGAAACGTGATCTAAATAGGAAATTGTTCAAACCCAAAATAAACACAATTCAATTTGCATGCACGCAAAAGCACATGCCCAGATCACGAAATGAAGAACAATTACATAATCTGAACATAGGAATTTGGAATAAAGGGAAGGTAGAGAATAATTTAGGTTTTTAGTTAGAAAGTCTACCTTGTTTCCTTAAGAAATTGTTATTAGGCTTGACTTTTTGCTTGAAGAAAGAGATCCTGAGTTAAGATAGAACTTTTTGATCAGATTGAGAAAGTGAAGGAAACATACGAAATAGAAAGAGGGAGAGAAAGGGTGAGTGGTGTGAAATATGGAGGAAAATGAGTTGTCTGATATGTTTTAGGAGTTGGTGGCTTTGGATATGTGAGTGAATAGTCTTATTGGAAGACTCAGAAAAAGAAAGAAAAGAAAGGGGATAAGGCCTTTGTGGGAAACCAAGGCATGTGACTTGTTTGATTCAAGTCTTATCTTTTATTTATTTATTTATTTTTAACCATTACATGTGAAGGACAATAAATGATGGTCTACCATGGCGTTTTGGTAAGTATACTAAATAAATATAAAAAATTTTCAAATATTTTAAAAATAAGTAGAAATAAATATTGTGAAATAGATTTTAAATAAAACAAATTTTTGATTAGCACACCAAAAATTAATTTAATTACTTTAATACCCGTTAGAAAAATAACGAGTGTCACAGCAATGCTAGTACTAGAACACTAGAACGTTAGACTTGATAGAAAGCAAGATTGTTTTCAATAAAAATAAATGTGACACCAATTATTTTCGTAACAGGTAATATGGTAATTAAATTAATTATTAATGTGCCAACTAAAATTTGTTTTATTTAAAATCTATTTCATCCTATTTATTTCTACCTATTTTAAAATTTTCTAAAATTTTTCTATATCTATTTAGTATATTTACCCAAATGCTCTTAGAACATCAAATTAATTACGAAAATATCAATTGGCATTATATGAACTAAAGTCTTCTAAGGAGACATAATGCACTTAATGCTTCACCTACTTGTCTCCCACTTCCCATTATTTTCTTTCTTCAACCGGGCCCTCTAACAAAGAAAACCACGTACTCTTTTTCTTTTCTCCGTGCAACACTTATCTCTCCCTTTCTCCTTGAAATGTCTTCCTCTCATTCTCTTCTTATTCTTTCCTCTGCTCTCTAAGCTTGAGAAACCCAGCTCCATGTCGTTCAAAAGTCTCCATGCTAAAGTTGAACTTGAGCTTTAATCCCTTGAATTGATGACTTAAAGTTTTCAATGAGATTTTAAGGTAAGATTTTAGAAAATTAATCTAGTTTTATCTACCATCTTTACTTTAAATTTGCTCATTTATTTTGCTGCACAATTTAGATTTCATGGTTTTGAATGAGAAAGTTTGATATAAGCATGTTTTCATCTTTATTTGCAAGAAATGCTTGAGATATAGTTTGATGATGATATTAGTGTAAAAAAAATCCACGAGAATATGTTTATTATGAGTATATAATGCATACTACATATTTTGACACGGTTTTGAGATTTCGTATAAGAATAATATGATTTGGTGTAAAGGGAAACTTGGTATTCTATAAAATTTGTAATACCTCTATATGTAGTGACTCTTTCTTTAAATTCTGATATTAAATGAAAATGAATTTTGTAAATTGGTTAGCACATTTAAAAAGTAGACATCCTAAGCTTTCCAACGAGCTATCATAAGCCTAAATCGGAGTTGTATTTTTTTTTTTTATGAATTTTTTAATTTTCAAATTGAAAACTAGTAAACCTGCCAGTGGTAGTATACTGCTCATTTACCTTAAGTAAACCATATGTTAACCCGTGTGTTGATTGTAGATAGTAAACCTAACCTTTTTGTAAAAGTATACTGCTAGTTTGTCATAGTATACAAACTGCTAACCTAAACCAATAACCCATCTTTGCTCGTCTTTTAATTCCTTAATGTCTTGCAACCTTTCTAATACTATCTTAAGCGATTGATGAATCTTATTAAGGACTAAAACATATAGATGACTTGTATACATTTTATATTGTGTTAAGACAAAAAATTGTTTACTTTGGTATTTAAAAAGAAATTTGCATAAAAGCTTTAATAGCACACTAGTAAAATGATTTATACATGATTTATTTATGAATGTAGTTGTATATTGTGCTTTAGTTTTAATTGTCCTTATGCTCGCCTTAGGATAAGGGAGTGTGGAGCTAATGTTAATTGATTCCGAGATTAAAAGATTGTTGATAAGCTTTGAAGGTAGGGATTCTATTACTCATCTTTTGTGAAGTTTTTATAGAATTAAAATTGATTGTTTTACTATAAGATATATATATCTATGTTGAACTGCTATTATATGAGTATCACATATAAAACTATGACATGAACTCGTCTTGTATTATATAGCGAAGAACATAATAAATTGACACATGTTGTTGTAAATTGAGAAACATGGTTAGAAAAACTAGCTCTATAAATAATGATTAAATATAAAGAAATAGTGAGACATAAAAAGGACTGCGGTTACGTCATTGGGCACGAATATCCTAAATGGTAAAATAGAGAGGAGGTGATGACGCTTCCTTGGGTCAAAAGTCCCAAAACGCATTGTATAAGAATCGACTTGGTGAGGACTCGGGGCTTGATGTCCCCTCACTGGAACACCCTTGGAATATTTGGAGGGTATCAAGCGCGCCTAATTAGGTTTCGTTGAGTTAAGTGATATGATATTCTATTGTACAGTAGATACAGATGAGCATAATTGAATCTTGAATTAATATGTATATATATATATATATATATGTGTGTGTGTGTGTGTGTATGTGTGTATGGAACTTGGTAAGAGTGATCATAAGATACCCACCGAAATTTAACATGATAAAATTGATGAATAACGATGAGAACTAACTAACCATGCAGGTTTTAATGTAGTAAGGATAAAAACCTAAAGATGAGTAATAGTTTTTCCTACTGAGCATGTTGTTGCTCATTCCCTTATATTTTCATCTTTTCAGGACTCACTAAGTGTAAGGTGGATACGAGAAAAATAGTTGATGGAGTTATGTAGCTATATTACGTTGGGATTGCTTCAATTATTAAGAATGTTCTTCATGATAATGTAAGCATCGATTGTTACTTTCTGTGACTGTATTAAGATATGTTGAGGGTTGAAAAGATAATGACGACAGTTTTATATTATTAAATTTAAGGTGCTACATTAAATTGTGGTTTAATTGTTATTTATATTTTTATTTTTGATTTGAGAGTTTTCATTTAAGTTTCAAGCAACTTTATTTTTGAAGTTTTATTTTTATTTTTGATTTTTATTTTAATTCATTACAAACTATTAACCTCCATACAAGGGCGTTACAATAAAGGACTTGGTGTTACCTAAGGTAGTCCCCCCAATGATTCATAATCTATAATCAACCCTATGATCACGGTTTCAATTGTTTTTGTTATAAGATTTTCCCTCATAAAATTTAAACCAAAAAATACTTTCAACTGTTTTTCCGAACAAACTATAGTCTAGAAAAACAATCCACTAAAATAAAAAAAAAAATCTAAAGGAAAAAACCATCGATATAAAATTGTCGGAGAAAAAAAATACAAATTCGTGGAGAGAAAAATTTGCACAAAAATCAGAAAGAGTGTTAATAATGAATAGTACGCGATGAAACTAATTTATTTTTATTTATAATGTATAAAAGTAAATTGTTGTTGCACAATTAAGAATGCAAGTTGGACTCTCTGGACAACAGCTTTAGATGAACACAAATAGCTAGTCTAGCTTTATCCATCTTCCTTTTGACCATATGAGAGGACCTTTTTTTGGTGATAATTGGATGCAGCATGGCTATCTCCAATTTAATACATCTTTCAGAACAATAGGAAGAATACAATCAGGACAATCTTTAGTAAGACCTATCTTCAATATTGGACGAAATTTACTTATCTAATGACTGTTTATCTTGTCTAGAAATATAGCAAACAAAACCACCACCAGTTCTACCGATAAAGTGCCTGACATTAAAAAAAAAAGTTTAATAAAATCAGTTTTAATCAAACTTTTGGTCGTTGTTATATAAAGCTTTCAATGTTACAATGATCAGAAAAAAAGTGATTTATAGTGTAATACTCTCATATATTATAGTTTTTAATTCAAAAGTTTTAATTACAAGCATACGTCTCAAACACCTTAAAGGAGATGTTCGCTTTCCACATACAAGTAAATAGTAAATTTTATACTAACCATGAAATGAAAATGTGCAAGACTCTTAAAATTACTAAATCTCATTTCAAAATAATAATAATAATAACAAATACTAAATCTTGAATAGTTCTAAGTTGAAATTTTGATTTTTTAGAGTATTTGATAATTGTCGTTCTAACTTACTAATTCGAATTGCTACAGTATAAAACTCTAGCATGTTATAGTGCAAAGTAAAAATATGTTACAGTATGAAGTTTTTACATGTTACCATATTTTGATTTCAATTTAGAGTATGTTTGACAATGTAGTTATAGCCAAAAATTAGAACTATTTTACTATAGCATATGAGGTCTTCATATTGTAGTCCACTTTTGTTTTACACTGTAAAGCATAAGTATACAACAGTATAAAGCTTTCACATGTTGTCATAATTTGATTTTAATTTAGAGTGTATTTGGCAACATAGTTATAACTAAAAGTTAAAACTAATTTATTATAGCATATAAAAATTTTATATTATAGCTCATTGTTGCTTTACATGAGAGGTTTACATTCTAGAAGTTAAAACGACGTAGTCAAACGCACTCTCTTGTTGGTTCTAACATAGTAAAGTGACCAATGGGCCTTCAGCTCCTAAGGAATGGGCCTCATAATTTTTTCGATATGACGTGGCAGGCAGATAAAGGCTTTCTTTTAATCCCGGCCTAGGTGGCGTGGCGGACCAGGACTTGAAGTGGCCACACTATCCGTACCGATCTCACGGTACCCAAACCCAAACCTCAACACATTTTCGTTTCTTTCTCGCCCCTGTCTGCCCTCTTCTGGACTTCCGAAGCCTCACTCTTACAAAAGTTACAGCGACTGTGGCGGTGAGAGAGTGATTCAAGATACAGGGAGAGATGTTCCTACGAGCGATCGGACGGCCATTATTGGCGAAGGTGAAGCAAACGACGGGGATCGTGGGTCTGGCTGTGGTCCCCAACGCGAGGGAGGTCCTGATCGATCTCTACAACAAAACCCTAAAAGAAGTCAAGGCCATCCCCGAGGACGAGGGCTATCGCAAGGCGGTGGAGCATTTCACGAACCACCGGCTCAAGATTTGCCAGGAAGAAGAGGACTGGGATGTCATCGAGAAGCGCATTGCCTGTGGCCAGGTCGAGGAGCTCATCGAGGAGGCTCGCGACGAGCTCCTCCTCATCAGCAAGATGATCGGTCCGCAAAATTATTTCCTTTTTCTAATTTTTGTTTCAGAATCTAGAAATGTGATATTCATTTGATCTTTGTTTGTTCCTGTTCGAAAAATTGATCGAAAACGTGACTGATCCTGAAAGTTTCATTTTTGTGTGTTTTTGACTGCGTTAATGCTACATTTACTTAGTTTGAAGACTGAAGTTTGCTACAACCTACGAATTGAAATGAAAAAGGATTTTTTTTTTGATGCTGTCTCAAAAACATGGGAAATGTCATTCCCCAAAAAAAAAAAAGGGAAATGACCTAAAGTTTATCGAGAATGTTTGATGATTAGTCATTGCAAAATTTTTTTATAACCAAATCTAGTTCTGGTTTTTGTGCGTTGTTTGGTTTTTCGAGTAAGAGGAGGAAACCGAAATCGAAAAGGAAGCTCATTTTTTATTTTCTGATGAAGTTAGAAAGATTATGGATGGTGGAAAATGGAGGAATGTGATTTTCATGCCTTCTGATGCTTTACTTATTGTATGGACATATTGGAAGACTGGGGTCGCCTGATCCACTGAAATGTAAATTTTGGTTAACCTGTTTTGTTTTCTTAACAACATCAAGATTACGACCTTAAAACACTAGTTTGGTGCTATTTTTTGAGCATGTGATCTTTTTATTTTAATAGTTTTAAGTTAAAGGAACAATCAATTGGTAAATTTGTGCCAAAAGTTCTATAGAGGATCTTTTATTTTGTGCGTTGCTAATTGCCTCAAGCCTATGCATCTTAATGTGTACTTCTTGTGCTGATTGGCTTATATTTGGTGCAATTTCACAATTTTTCTCAAGATTTGTCCAGTAGAGTTTCCATTTCTTTTTTCAAGTAATACGAAAAGAGATATATGGATTGTGCTTGTAACTTTTTATGCTGGATCATTGCAGAGTGGGCCCCGTGGGATATTCCAAGTGACTACGAGTGTGAGGTTATTGAGAACGATGCTCCAGTTCCCAAGCATGTTCCTCTTCATCGACCGCCTCCTCTTCCCGAAAACTTCTACAATTTGCTAGAGAAACTTCAAGAGTCCTCAAAAAGGGGTCCACCACCACCACCACCACCACCACCACCACCGTCTGCCACCTCTGGGGAGTCACAGTCGAAGTAAAGTTATGCCAGCATTTGTCTGAAGACTCTTCAATGTCTTGTCTTTGTTCCCTTTTCCTCAGCTGCTTGCTGTATTGGGCAGAGCTTAAATTGTGGCGCATGAGGCTTGCATGTTTAATAAACCTTAAATCTATACTTGACTGGTCTTATAACTACCATTGTTTTTTTTTTTTTTTCTCGTTTTCTTTCTTGGTTATTCTGCTCTTGCATTTGTATCCGAAACTGTGATGCTATGCGTAATTTGCCAGCGTTTAGCATCTTTTCCGACTGCGGTAAGCGGGCATGACAAAGGGTTCTTTTTGGCTCTAGACTAAATATTGTGGATGTAAAGAGTAGTTATTGCCTCACTAATGAGGTTTTGTTGGTATGCATAGAGTTGGTGGTTGTTCAAACAGGTAGATGTAAAACGCTATCATAGTGTTCATCCACGCCCAAACCATGTGGTAAAACCTTTAAGGCCTTTTTCTTTATGAGGAAACTGAGAAACTTTATTAATCATTTATAGGATGTGTGGAAGTATTGGTTAGAACTAGTAGTTGGATCTAATTTTGGTTGAAATCATTGCCTTCACCATGTAGCATCTTTTTTTTTTTTTTTTTTGGTAGCAGGTGAGAGTAGCAACCAAAAATTTGGTTTTAACTCGTATTATCAAACAACAAATTGACTAATAAAAGACGGTAAAACATTCAAAGGAATAAAAAGAGCATGTGTAGTTATGGTGTGGGTTATACTTTTCCATTGTAAGAACTGTACAACAAGAATCAAACCGAGCTTGCAAAAGCCCTTTTGTTAACTCTAATTCATGAGAGTACATGGTGAGCCAGGGATACATGTTAGTCGGACAAGGACTAATCATAATATAACAGAAAAAGAACTGGAAATGACGGTGTTTTCATAGAGTTTGCTCGGAACAGGTAGGATACTCATCTTATCCTACCATGATACATGCAAATTGTAAGTCGGAGTGTTCTTCCATGTAATTCCCGAGGTCTACTTTCTGATGGCTACAAAACCTCAGTGTGCCCATCTCCTACACCATAACAGAGAGTGTACCAAAATATCTAACTGCCAAATTTGGCGGCCAAGTTAGAAAATGAAGCAACATCAGAAATGAATAAAACATGCAACCTAAACCTTCCTTGCATGATATCAAGAAGGAAAAAAAAAAAAAAGAAATATTCTGCCAGAGAAATTTATCAGCGGCCTCTGCACGAGCATTCCCCCTTCTTGAAGGCATGGATTCGGTTCCCTTCTCTAACAACAATTGTTCTGTCAATTAATCGAGTTACAAGCATCACGAAGTCATGACACTCGCTGCAAATACGCATATTCTTGCTTATGCGTATGGCAGCAGTTGGGGGTGAATTAAGGACACCAAATGCAACAGCTAGCTTCTCACTATGATACAATGAGCCTTCTGTGTCTCTATACAAATATCCCCGTTTCTTTAACTCGTTTGCAAGGGATACTATTTTGTCATGGATCTCATTTATCTGTGGATGTGACCTATCTCCTGCATTGAAGATATAAACCTTGTTCCTAAGTTCAATCCAACTCTGGCCAAGATTCTTTTTTAATCCTCTATCTCTCATCAACTCACGGGTCTTCCTGCCTAAGTCGGACTGGCCAGAATCGTCATACAAGCTGGCAAGTAGCAAGTAGAAAGCTGGGTCAGATGGGTCAAGCTCAAGACCTCGTCTTGCTATATCTTCCCCAAGAGGTATGTTCCTGTGGAGTTTGCAAGCACCCAATAATGTCTTATAAACTAAAGGATCCGGCTTAAAGGGCATGTTGTTGATCACTTCCATGGCATCCTCTAACCAGCCAGCTCGGCCAAGTAAATCTACTAGACAAACATAGTGATCTATTAGCGGGGTCATATCATACTTGCTTCTCATTGAATGGAAATACTCAAGGCCCAAGTCAACCAAACCGCCACGGCTGCAAGCAAAAAGCACTGATAGGAACGTGACAGAATCAGGTTTGAGTCCTGCTAGTTTCATGTCATCAAAGGCAGCAAGAGCGTTGGAGATGTAACCATTTGATGCTAATCCGGCTATTAGCCCATTCCATGATACAACGTCAGGGTCAGAAATTTCTGCAAAAGCCCTGTAAGCATCATTTGCAGAGCCACATTTCCAGTATAAGTCAGTTAAGCCATTCAAAACTGAAGTGCAGCCCCCAAAACCAGATTTTATCGAATAACAATGAAGTTGCTTCCCGGTTTCCATTGTTGCCAAGGCAGCTGCTGCAGATAAGAAACTTGCCAAGCTAAATCCGTCCATCTTAACATCATCTTTATACATGCGATTCAGGACATCCAGCGCCATTTCATGATGGCCCAACTTATTCATTCGGGTGGCTAAACCTGTGTATGTGATAGCATCTCTACGCCTCATGATGCTTATTACTCGCCATGAATCATCCACCAATCCTAGTGCAGCATAAGCATCTACAAGAGCATTCCCAACAGCTATATCAGAATATGCTTTAGCTTTTATTATATATCCATGGAGCTTCAGCGTTTGACTATATGATTTATTTATACTGCAGGCCTGAAGGATGGCAGACAGAGTAAACGAATTCGGTTGCACTCCCAATGCTCGCATATGCAGAAAAGACCTGAAAGAATCATGTTCAAAACCATGTTGAGCAAGACCAGCAATCAAAGAAGTCCAAGAGATGACATTCGGTGAGATTATCCCCTTAAAGACTCTCAAACCATCCTCCACAAGGTGGGAACATTTCATATACATATCAACAAGTGCATTTCCAATACACGGATCGGTATCCAGGCCAGTCATAATCACCCGTGAATGGATCTGCTTTCCCAGTTCCAGTGAAGAAACCGTTGAGCAAGCCTTCAGTACGTTAGAATAGGTGAAACTATTCGGTGCAAATCCAAAGATCTCCATCTTATGCAGCGCAGCAATGGCCTCCTTGACTTTTAAGTTACGGGTGAAACCAAGAACAACTGAGGTCCATAACGCTACGTCATACTCGGATGTCTGATGCAAGACCTTGATAGCATCTTGCATTCTCTGGCAACTTGCATACATGTCCACAAGCGCCGTCTTCAGAATCAAACTAAGCCTAATTCCCAAAATTATCAAATGAGCATGCAGTAGTTTCCCATAATTCGAATCAAGATGACTGGATGCTGCTAAAAGCTTCACGAAAGTGAACTCGTTTGGAGGAACCCAAGAACAGATCATATCAACATAATGTTCTAAAGCCAGACTCCACTTTTGAGCCTGGACTGATGAAGAGATCATAGTTGTCCAAGATATAGTATCACCACTCTCCATATATCCGAACACACGCTGAGCCTCCTCGCTGCAGCCACACTTGGCATAAAAATCAATCATCGAGCTAAGCAGAAATGTGTTTGACTCGAACCCGAGTTTTATCACATATGCGTGCACTCGAGTTCCTTCATCGAATTCACCCATAGCAGAACATGATCTTAAGACACTTGCAAAGGTAAACTCGTTCGGACTCTCCCCAGAACTTATCATTGAATTAAACAATTCAAGGGCTTCACCATGCTTCCCATTCCTGGAATAAGCAGACAGCAATCCAGTCCATGACACAACATCTCTTTGAGGCATTTCGTCGAAAAAGTGGCGTGCACATTCAGGTCCATAGCATTTAGCATTTAAATTCAAAAGATTGTTGCTTAAAAAAAGGTTACACTGAAGACCCAGTTTGATAACTGGGCTGTGGACACAGAGACCTTCTACCAAGGACTTTGAGTTGCATGTGTAAAGAACTCGCAAGCATTTGTCTTCAAAACGGTGCGCTTCATTTTTGTTAAAGAACCTGGCAGTAACTTTTGCCAGTGACATAACAACAAAAACCAGAAATGCCTAATGTTCTATTGGTCAAAGACTTCAAATTATGCTTTTGTTAGGTGTAGAGATTCCAATTGGTCGTGTTCAAGTAATGTCTCCAGCAAAAAAGTATCGTCACATTTTTCTAAAGTCTCTCATTGTATGCTAAAAATAATTAGGCACAAAAGAAGACCAAATTGAAACTATATATATATATATATATATATATGTAAGTATGAGTTGTGGAGTATGTTTAGCAACACAATTAGATGAAAAATTAAGATGTTTACAAGCTTTATATTATAATCTATTTATACTTTATATTATAACAATAAGTTATATAGTTGGAATAATATTATCAAATAAAACTGTAGAGGTTAGAGAGCAAAATAAAAAGTGTCATGTGGACCCTTTGTAATTTTTTTTTTTACTTTTTAAGGGTAATAAGGAGAATACACTATACAACCCCATATGGGACAAATCAGGCTGTACGTGACAAATGAGTTCATTTTTTTTACCCTTTTTGAAAAGCATGAAACCTTTCTCTTTCACAAAGAATCAAATTTTTAAAACTCCCAAGGCATCCAGACGAAAAAAAATTATGATAATTCAAGGATAGTTCCAGAACACTACAACAATTGGCCCTTTTCTTTTTTAAACTATAATTGCCCAAAGAAACTCCAAGATTTAGCAAAGGCAAGGTGAAGTTTGAATTTTACTCACGATACTAAAAAGAGTGTTTTAAACATTATTCTGATTTTAATTTTTTTGTCACTAATTGCTAAAGTCTCAACTATTCTGATAATTTTAATAATTACTGAAAGTTATTATAATAAAAAATAAAATATTTTTTACTAATTATAATAAATACCATTAAAAAACTGAGTCTTTAGCAAATTAACATCGCAGTCTGAAAAAGGAAATATCTATGATCATTCCTCCCCCAGCACCAAAGTCAATTGTTTTTGAGCATGACCGAGTTTTCCGTATTTGTTCTTTCTCGTTCCCTTGCCGCGCGGTTGCGCTGAAACTACTACGAAGTGAGTCCAAAAATAATAGTAGTTTCTTTTTTTTTTTTTCAATTTTGGCTTTTATTAATGTATATTTTGTTGTTTTACTATAATACCCCTCAAAAATCTTGTCATCTGAATTGGATCTGAGGTGTATTGTTAAAAAAGCAACAAAATATGCTGAAAAGGTTTAATTTGCACTTTGATTAAAGACTCTGAAATATGTTTCGTCAAAATTTAAAAAAGAAAAATACCAAATTGTCATTTGCTTAATAGTTAAAGGCTATTATTCATACCATTTACCCTTTTTAATAACAGATTAAAAAAATAATTTGAATACCAAATTGCTGTATAAATATACATTCTTTCTCATGTGGACGACCGATTGGTATCGCTAATTGCCAGCTCAAAGTCGGGCTTTCTTCTCTCTCAGTCCTCCAAAAGGGCAAAAAAATAAAAAAAGGGAAGTTTCCTCTCTCAACTCTGAAGTCTTTTCCTTTCAATATCTGTCTTCCAGACCCTTCGATTCTTTCTCTCTCTAATTCTCCGGCGGATATGGCGTCCGATCTCGAGAAGAAGGCCAAAGAGGCTTTCATCGACGACCACTTCGAGCTCGCCGTCAACCTCTACACGGAAGCCATCAATATCAGCCCTAAAAACCCCGACCTTTACGTCGACCGTGCCCAGGCCAACATCAAGTCCAACAATTTCACCGGTATTTTTTTTCCCTCGCGATTTCTTTTCCCTGTGCAAGTTTTGTTTTGTTTGTTTGTTTTTGTTTCTGTTTTTTTTTTTTTTTTTTTTTTTTTTTTGTGAACTTTCACAAAATTAGCGATTTTGTCTAAATTTGGTGTTTCTTTCTTTCTGAGAATGCTGTTTAACGTATGAGTGATGCTGGGAGTAGGGACACCAACTCTTTAAACATGACTTTTGTACTTACTTTGTCTTGTGGCAATCCTATTTAATCGCGTAAAGTTACAACCCACTGTTAATAAAACCGCGGGTCGCAGTTTAAAAAGTATGCTGGATTAAAAAGTATGCTAGATGTTAGACCCCAGTTTAGTTTTACGAGTAGTGAGATTAGATTTTAACTTCTAAGGATGAAAATGATTTTTCTGCCAACTTTGCATTGGTAAATGCAATCTTTTTTAGCCATGTAATAAAGAATAACAAACTAAAATAAATTGGGATTAGAGTTTGTGTCCGTGATATTATTCTTGATGAATTTTTGTTTGCTTTTTTGTTTTGTTTTTTATTTTGAATTGATATTGGTGCTTGTTGCTTAGTGTTGTGATATTCTGTGTGCAGAGGCTGTTGCTGATGCAAATAGGGCAATTGAGTTGGACCCATCAAATTTCAAAGCGTACTTGAGAAAAGGGTGAGTGATATGTGGTGTAATTAAACCGTAACAAGTTTAGTCTCTCAATAAATGTATGTACCTATCAAAGCCTCATTTGAAGTTCGCTGTTCTATTTTTTTCTATGGAAAAGCACTTGCTAGGAAACTTTTGTTGCTTGTTTCACCTATTTATATTTACTAATATGTATTAGTTTGATGTGTTTTTATTCACAAAGGGGTTTGAATCTTGGCAATGCTTTTTGTTCTTTTGTTTTTGTATTTTTCAATTTAAAGGAATGGTATTTAGCCAATGAAGTGGCTAACATCCCTATTGCAGGAAGAATCATGATCCTATCAATGTGAAAATTATTTCTAACTTTATGGGTTTTTGCTTGATGATCAAAGTTTACAATCTTCTTATAAAAAAATTTCAAATTTTGTAAGCTTCTCCCTTTTTGCATGCTTATTTCCTGATTCCACCTTTCCACTCCCCTGAGCATGAGTGCAATATTTTACTTATGCAATCCATGGTACCTTGATTGGATGGCATTAGCCATTATGTTGATTTTTTGTTTCTTATTATGGGCTTGATGATGTTTACGAAATCTTGCTATTGTTGGCTACAGCACTGCCTGCATGAAGCTTGAAGAATATCAGACTGCTAAGGCAGCCTTCGAATTAGGTGCTTCTTTGGCACCAGGGGAGACAAGATTCACGACTTTAATAAAGGAATGTGACGAGCGCATCAAAGGTGGATATTTTCTTGTTGCGATTTTTCACCTTTTGGTAATCTGTGGGGCTGTTGAAGTTTCTCCATTATCAGACATTTTAGCTTTCTCGCGATTGTGATGGGATGTTATGCTGGGATGGGAGGAAAATCAAGGGCAAAGATGGTATCAAAAACATTATTGACCCGTTTATGTTATTATTAACAAATTGCTTATCTATGCAATGCAGAAGAAACTGGTAATTTACAGGAGCTGTTGTTGGAAACAACCAGTACAGCAAATGTGTCCACAAAAGATGTTCAGCCTGTTGAGACTGTAAATGAACTTCCCAAGCAGGTGCCAGTAACACCTGCCAAACCAAAATACAGGTTAGCGTGTACAACTTTGCGTGCTTCCTTGATTGGTATGAGTGGTCTACATGGACGTTGACGTTAATCAGTGTTAAAAGGTCTTTTGGGTAGCAGGGTTGTGTGTCTTGTGCTGGCACTTTTTGTGTCCCCTTTTTGATTTTCCTTTGTTGCCTTCGATGGGAGTATACGAGACAAATATCTTAAATATATGTTGTGATGAAAAGAGTCCTCTAAATCAAAAACATGTTTCTTCATGTGAATAAACATCTGCAGGCATGAATTCTACCAGAAGCCAGAAGAAGTGGTTGTGACCATATTTGCTAAGGGCATACCTGCCAACAATGTTAAAGTCGAGTTTGGTGACCAAATAGTATGATATGCATCCCTGAATGAATGTGTTTTGTCTGTATTGAAGCTTGTTTGTTTTCATGTAGTCTAGGTATTTGGAAGCCTGTTATAGGATTGTATGAGCCTAACTTTTACCGGTCATGTGCAGCTAAGTGTTAGCATTGCCCTTCCTGGTGAGGATGTATATCATTTGCAGCAACGCTTGTTTGGGAAGGTAATGACCCCATGTTGTTGAGAGACATTTCGTGGTGGAAATGGATCATTAGATGCATCATGCCTTGTTTAATATGTTACCTGAAGCTGGAACTTATGAGACAACCTTGGAAATTTAAATTCGTGTTTATTCTTTGCTTCCTTTATGGTGGTGCACTATCAAAATCCTTTTAGTTCAAGCATGACTAGTCGGTCTTTTTTCTTAGTCATTTGCTAGGTTTGTCTTCTTTTCTATGGAAGGCTTACATAGTCCTTGCGCCATGTATTTCCTATTAAGAAATTGATCTTTGAAGTCGGATTTTGTGAACAGATTATACCAGATAAGTCCAGATATAGTGTTTTGTCTACCAAAGTTGAAATTCACCTTGCAAAAGTTGAAAACATACATTGGGCATCTCTTGAATTCAGAAAGGATAGTTCCGTTCCACAAAGGGTTATTTCCTCAGGTAGATACATTTCATTTACATGGTCTTGAAATTTTATGGGATATCATAACTTGTCGCAAAGTCTTTGCTTGTATTTTTGCTTATCTATGTGGCTGTTGCGTTATTGTTTGATCTTGTTTACAAGTTTGATTCTTGTGACCGGGTTTGTAGTTCCTGGATCTCAAGGGCTAACGTACCCATCCTCAAAACCCAAAGGGGTAGACTGGGACAAGCTTGAAGCTCAAGTGAAGAAGGAGGTCTGCATGTAACTTTTTCGATTAATATTGACCTGGGGACTATCTCCTCGTATTGCTGAGTTTTTTTTCCTACTCTGTTCTGATTCCAGGAGAAGGACGAAAAGCTTGATGGCGATGCAGCTTTGAACAAATTCTTCCGGGATATATATCACGATGCTGATGAGGACACAAGAAGAGCCATGAGCAAATCTTTTGTAAGATTCATTTTTCTTGGTCTTCATTTATATATAGCTCAAAGTTGAACCACATAACGTGAAATCTTTATATGTAACTATTGATTTGACGATTACACTTGCATAACTCCTTAACCGTTAAAACATTAAGGTTTGTTTTTAGGCCTTTAATTGCTTTTAACTTTGCAATTTTCCTGCTAATTTACAGGTGGAGTCTAATGGAACGGTGCTTTCCACAAACTGGAAGGAAGTCGGCTCGAAGAAGGTGGAGGGAAGTCCTCCCGACGGCATGGAGTTGAAGAAATGGGAATACTAGAGTTTGTTGTATTTGTGGCTTCAGTTTAGTTTATGTTTATTCCAATTTTGCTTGAGGAGCTTTGCTTTGTATTTTGTTCTCTTGACGCTAATGACCCTTGTGCGTGGGTGACTTTTTTTTTTTGTCAAGTGGAATTTGTGTGTTTTTTCCTTTACAGTTGTCTACGTACTTAAGTTGATCAAAGCTGTACCATATTATTTTTTGCACGAAAATTTGAATTGCTTTTGTCGCACGGCAAGATAGAGGCATATTATTTTTACTTAAATATTTATCTTTTTACTCCTGTTTTAATTTAATTCAAAATTTATATATATATATATATATATATATAGATTTTAACTTTGTTGCATGTATATCTTTAAATTAAATTTAATATATAAATTTATATTTTATTTTAATCAATAGTTGATTTGACTTTTAAAATGATTAAATTATTTTTAAATAAATAAAAAAAATTAATTTTTTTTTAAAAAAACACAAACAAAAGCATACAAATTTATTTTTGAGGCTATTTTATAAATTTTTGAAGCGGACAATTTTAGTATAAAGTTCTTTAAAATGTGTAAAGGTTTTTTATTTTTCAATTTGAAAGTATTTTAGGTAGTTTTTTTATATTAATTTAGAATATTGATTGAAAAAAATATATAAATTTATATATTAAAATTAATTTGAAGGTATAGATTTGATAAGATTTAAATTCAAATATATAGTAATTAAATAAACTTAAAATATAAGACATTCAACAATAGATAATTTTTTTTAACTTTTGGGTAATTTTTGAATATATGTATATATATATATTTATATATATTTGTTTTCAAGTTAAAACAATCATTGGAGTGAGTGCTGTTTAGGTTGCTGACTATGTCCTATTGATCGGTACCATGCACCGGGATGGGATCAGTAAAATGGTAACTGAAACGCAGAATACAAACTATGAACTAACTTAGAGTTGGCCTTGAAATGATATTAATAAATACTGGAACAAATAATCCAATTAAACATAATTGGGTTAAAATATGGCTTAAGTTTGTAAATATTATAATATATTTTTAAAATATTATATATATAATTATTATATAATTATATAGTATAAAATATGATATTATTAAAATTATTACTATATAATCAATGATATTTTTAAGATATTTTAAATATTGTATTATATTTTAATTTTATAATAATAATAATAATTTAGTTATGTATTGTAATTTTTTTATAGATACTCTCAAGAAAAGAAAGAAGAAAGAAATCTTAATTGCGTCATTTTTACAAATATATCTTCGTCTTTTTGAGTATATTATAAGAGATTTAAATAAATAATTACTCGGCCTTCTCAAATCACAAACTATATGGCGTCGTATGCTCTGTCGTATGCTCTTTGTCCTCGTATCATTAACTATGTTGCTTATTTCCTTTATGTCAATTTGAGCACTCCAATCTAACTTGATTTGGCCTGGCTCATATAGACCAAAGGAAAAATTTGGCCAAGTCAGTTAATAAAAGGGAGGCCTAGCTTGGCCCAAAGCCCACATGGGCCTAGGATCGGGCAACTCAAATTTTTACAAGTAAAAATTATATAATCTATCTATTTTTTAAGGAGTGAATGAATATATATTTTCGTTATGTAAATATCACTTATATGTCTCTTTTTTTAAAATTTCATAAATTCAAAATCCTAAAATACCCTCTAACTAAATATTATTATGTATTTAAATTTTTATAACAAAATTTTCTTATTTTTTAAATAATTAAATTAGAAAAAAATATACACGTATATTTCTTATTTTAACATGTTACATTGATGCATTATCATTATCATTATCACTTAAAGTATTAAAAAAATGAAATGAATGTTATTAAGTGTCATTATCATTACGTATCATTTAACTTAATCATATAATAATTATATAACCTATAAGATACACAAAAAGAATTAATAAATACTATATTATTAATTTAATTACATATCACAAAAAAAAAAGAAATATCATTCACTTAAAGTTTTAAGAAATGAATGTCATTACGTATAATTATCATTACATGTCATTAACTTAATGATATATCAATTGTATAACCAGCAAGACACATAAAAAGACTTAATAATACTGTATCATTAATTTAATTACAACACCATAATTTTAATTTGTTAGTAAAACTATATCATTAATTTAATTACAATACCCTAATTTCAATTTGTCGGTAAATCCAACTTGTCAGTAAAAAAATTTGATCTTTTAAGGGAATTTTAAAATCGTTATTTTAGATACCAATTTAAATTTAAGTAACAAACACCATAATTTCAATGATTTTTTTAAATATAATAATATCATAGTCCGTTTGAAATCTTAAATACGTATATTATAGTTATTAAAAAAAATAAATTTAAACTAACAATATCATTATTATGGTTATTAGTGTCTTTATACATATACATTGAGACATATAAATAATATTAATGAATTATAGATATATTTTAATTCTACAAATAAAAAAGGGCCACATGTCTCATTAACCCTTTTTACAAAAAAAATTTAAAAAAATTATCTAATTCCATCGGTGCAGCTTAACCCAATTATAGTTTTGGCCTAAATCTTTAGCATAGAAGGGCCATAAGCGAGTAAAAATTATACAATATGACTCTTTTTTAAGAAGTGAATTAAAATATGTCTTTGTTTTACAAATATCACTTCTTTTTTTGAATTACATATATTGAAAATCTAAAAATACCTTCTAAGTAGACTTTATCATATATTTATTTTTTTAATAAATCTACTTATTTTTCTCACAGTCGAGTTGTTAAAAAAAATATTAGAGAAATATAAATACACTTGATTAATTACAATATAACTTAAAACAAATCATTCGTCTCATTAAATTGCTTACAATATAATTTAAAAAAAACACAAGAAGCAATAAAAAATAAACACTATTAACTTGATGTAATATTGTTTTTATTACCAATATATAATATGAGCAGAACTTAAATAAAAACTATTATCACTTAAAGTCTTAAAAACTAATGTAATTAAATATCATTATCATTAGTATCATTAACTTAATGATCAATCAATTATATAGCCTATAAGACACACAAAAATGCTTAATAAATATTATATCATTAATTTAATCGCATATAACTAAAAACAATAGGAATATAATTATCACTTAAACTCTCAAAACATGAATATCATTACAAATAATTATTATTACGTATCATTGACTTAATGATATATCAATTATATAACCTATAAGGCATACAAAATTTTTTAATAAATATTATATCATTAATTTAATTATAACACCATAATTCTAATTTTTTAATAAAATTATAATTCCAATTTACCATAAAAAAATCTATATTTTAGCTGAAAGAATTTTAAAATTGTTATTTTAGATATTAATTTAAATTTAAGCAACAAACACCTTAATTCTAAAGATTTTTTTTAAAAAATTATAAAAATATCATAATTCACTTAAAATCTTAAATGCAAATATTATTATTATTTTAAAAATAAATTAAAATTAATAATAATATTATTAAAATCATTAATATTTTTATACATACGTATTAAAACATATAAAACATGAGAATATTTTTAAGCCGAAAACATATTTTAACCGTATAAAAAAAAAAAAAACCACATTTCTCGATAACCTGTTGGCTGAATTGACAGCTCTATTCCCTTCACGGCGGCAAAACTTCACTCCTCTCTCTTCCACAAGCGCACTTCGTTGTTCGTATTGAACTCTCTCTCCGAGGTAATTAAGCCTTCGAGATCCAGATTCTTAATCGTACAACACAATTTGAATCTTTATTTTCTAATTTTTCCCAAAAAATATATATTTGGAAGGAATCGAAATCGGAGTGATCGGAATTAGGGAAGAATGCAATTCTTCAGCGGGTCAGAGATCAGCCCGTCGCCGCCGGTGCCGACGGCGTCTTGGAACAACGCGCACATGATGTACGTGTTCAACAGGAACGGCGTTTGCCTGCTCTACAGAGAGTGGAATCGTCCTCTTCGCACTCTCAATCCTCAGCAAGACCACAAGCTCATGTTCGGCTTGCTTTTCTCCCTCAAATCCTTGACCGCCAAGATGGACCCCACCACGTACCTCTTCTTCTTCCATTGATCGAATTTCTTCTTCTTCTTCTTCTTTGGTTGATGTTATTGGATTTTCTTTTTGTTTGCAGCGCGGATAAAGGGAATCTAGGGGTTCCACAATTGCCAGGTCAAGGTTGCTCCTTTCACAGCTTCCGTACGAATACCTACAAGCTCACTTTCATGGAAACTCCTTCTGGATTGAAGGTCAGCCGCTTTATATACGTTTCTGTTTGTCAATTTTCTATCTGATCTGATCTGACCTGATTTGTCAGGTTAAACCAATATATATATATATATATATATATATATATCTTTCTTGGAAAATAACTGTTGAATTCTCATCATGACCAGTTTGCAATGGTAATCAAAATCGCATCTTGTCGTGATCATTGATCAGTATTGGCTTCAAAATGCCTTTTATTTCATGTATGTGAATATTGGAATCATATAGTCTTCTGTTTGCATTAGTGCAGAAAGTTAAGCTAATTGTTGTGAATGTGTGCCTTGGAAACAAGGTTTTACCTTTTAGTGAAATAATCTTTGACAAATACGTTTCAATGTTTTTGTTTGTACTCTGCTTCAGAATTGATAATATGTGGTGTTATTATCTACAGATCATTTTGGTCACTCATCCTAGGACTGGTGACCTAAGAGAAGCCTTGAAGTACATTTACAATTTGTACGTTGAATATGTTGTCAAAAACCCTCTTTATTCTCCTGGAACTCCAATCAGGTAAAAAACTTGTTAATTATTTTTTATAGATTTGATTTGACAATTGCGAATGTTGAGTGACATATTTGTTGTGAAGAGTTTGGTCCACTGCATCTTTACTAGCCATCCCATTCATATTATCTGAAGGTTAACGTGTTTAGTTTTTGTTACTAAAACAGACGTATCAGTACCATTTTCTTTGAGGTTTCCAAGAGTTGCCAACATTATTTTAAATTTCTTGCTGCATTGTAATCCGTATTGCAAAAATGTGCTAACTGCTGCACAATCAACTATCTAGAAGGGGAGGAATAAAGACGGTTGAAAGATTATGATTTTTTTTTTTCTATTAACCAAAAAAGAAAAAGAAATCATTTGTTTTTGCATTGGCACCCTATCCATGAATAGGTTTTGCTCAATATGTTGGTATCTCGTATGCTTGTTAGATATATGACTCTGTCTCGTTACGCGGGTTAGATATAATCGATTAACTATTTCAGACAATCTTTGATTCGGCAAAAGGCAGTCTTTTGGTGATCAGTCATTTTTCATTAAAAAAAAACATGTAGTCTTTTTGACTTTATAATAGTGGTACCTATTACTATTGTTATTTTGTAGGTGTGAGCTTTTCAACACATCTCTTGACCAATATGTAAGGAGCATTGCATAGAAGCTGAAGAGGTAAGAGGATGTCACCTTGGTTTTAATTTACACATGTATGTAAATTTATATGTAAGAAAGATTTCTTAAAAGTGTTTGAAGAGCCTTGTATGTCACAGGGGCATTGGAGTGTTTCTTAGCTAAGAAGGTAGACCAATTGCCTTTGAAAAAGTAAATGAGATTCAGCATAATATGTTGAGTTTTATGTTGGTTCAAACTAATGGTTTAAACTAAAACAGTAAAAGTTTTCGCATGCTACAAGGTAAAGCAAAAAGAAGCTATAATGTAAAGCTCTTAAATATTATAAGTGTTCTAAATTAAAATGGTTCAAACCAATAAGTTTTTAAAAGAGGACGAAATCTTTAGGTTTCTTTATTAAAAGAATATTTTTCTACTTTTCCCACAACGTATTCGATATCCTCTAAGTATAAAAATGAAATGATGATCTTTAATTAGGAACTATAAGAGAAATACATGCAAAGCGACAGCCTTTGATATGCTTTAGGAGACTGGATCAACATACAAATTGTGGGGGTATTTTGTGTGTAAGGCAAGAAATGGAGGCTTCAAGAGATGGGAGGCTTGAATTTTTGGAAACAAAGATGGGTTTGAGGCCTATGGTAAGATTTTTCTTAAAACGTTTTGTTTTCTTTCATTTTGCAGAGTTTGCTAATGACTTTTTATGACAATTTACCTTAAGATATAACAAACCCTTAAATACAATATCTAGCAATCATTCACATGTAGAGGTATCTTACATTGTAAAGTTATCTCTTTATGTACCATCACATCTATTATAATGGATATTTTTGTTGCTAATGAGTATTCAGATTACATAAAAACATACAACCAATAAGTACATTCGTTTAAAACAACTCAAAAAGACAATATTTCATCACACATTGAGCTGGCGCCACCGCGCTGATCAAAATCAGTTTAGCTGTAGTTACCGTTGACCGTTGTAAAAGAAATAATTCACAGCTTGTATGTCAACGTCAAGACATACTGAATTTCAGTCTACACTATTGTCATATCAATTATGGGTCTGTGTTTCGAGTTAATATTTTATTTCCTCTAAAAGTATGAAGATTTTCTTTGCCTGCCATTAAGGTCCAATCAAGTCCCCCGTATGCACTTGAACTGCAGGAGAGCGGCTGCAGACAATATTGGTTAAGAGGTGGAAACTGTTTAAGGCTAAACTCAGATTTCCCCAATTACTGCTTTGCCTATGGTGGATTAAGAAAAGGAGGTATATGAAAAATTCTTTTAATCTCCCTGAGATTAAAAATCTCTCCACTTATAAAATAGAAAACTTCAATACAATAGAAGTATAATTTTTAGACCGTGACATATTTATGAGTAGCAAAATTTTAACACTATAGGCCTAAATTTGAGTGCTATATATCGCCAGTGAACGGTAAAGAAAATGAGGAAAAGATATATTTTTTTGTCATATAATTGTGGTTGAGATCAGAGCCATGTGTGTGTGTCTGTATATATATAATTGTGGTTGAGAGGGAAAGGAGATGCCAAACATGCCCAAGTTGCCAACTCCTACAATATTTATATAATCAACCACTACATATTTAACTCTAAATATACAAGCCATTAATACCTATCTATTTTTTAACACCTTATCACCGTACAAATTTTAGAGGAAGTCCTCTGCATCTTCCTTCCTTACCAACGACTCCAACAATAGTTGTTTCCTCACCACATAAATCGATACAACCACTCGTAAATTATAAAGCTTTTTCACTTATAAATGAATTTCGGCCACACAAACATGTCAATCAATAAGCTAAAATCCTGGATGGCAGACTGTCGTTGACTTTACAAAGTGTACGAAAATGTTAATCAGCCACGTGCCAATAAACAATTATATACACGCGTCTATATCACTCTCTAGAAGGTCATGTATTCGCTTCAAAAGAATTGATGGATCTCATTAATATGTACTGATGTAGCCCAGCATTGTAAAAAATCTCAAACATGGGCTTGTCTTTCTTCATCTATTTATTAGGATATAAGTCAAGCTGTGGAAACCACAATTAAAATTTTTTAAAGCTTTCAACAAAATAAAAAGTAAAGGTTTAAAGCTAGAGGAATTATTTAGGAGACTGAGTGTACCATTTGATTCTATTTATGTGGTTTATTCATTTATTAAAAATTCAACATTTAGGTCATTTTGCATGTCTTGGTTTTTTATGATTATGTTTCTCCTTCTTAATGTATTTTACATTTATTACTGAGTCAAAATTAACATAATTACTTCACTTAAATTTTGATACTAATGAATTAATTCAAAATAATTAATTTTGATACTAATGAATTAATTCAAAATAATTTTCTTTTTATTTAGTCATTTGAGCTTTTTTTTTTTTTTTTTCGTGAATTCAATATTGAGACTTAAACATGGCTTTTGTCGTGTCACTGAGGCTTATAGTTTTCCAAATTATATCCTTGAACATTACATAAAGAAGATCAATTCTTGTTGACGGTAACACAAAACGCTCACGAAAATATATATATCAAAATGAAAAAAGAAGACACAAGAAATTTATAGCTCGTTGAGAGGTGTGTCCACTTTTGAGAGAGAGTTTCACTATTATTTGTTGAGTACACACTAGGGATTCTAACATCTTTTTTCATGAGCATTTCACCCCATGTATAGATGTGCTTTCCATACAATTTAATATTTAAAAATAATGAATAAAATCTCTATTAAATTGGGCATATTCTCTTTCCTTAATTAATCCGACGACTTTCCCTTATTTAAATATGTCTTCTTTCCTCAAATCTCGCATGAGACGTTGTTTCCTGATTTGGTAGAGATTTATTTGCCCTTTTCAAATTTAAACTCGTGCCTTTACATGCGTTGAACTAGGTTCTGTTATTCGACTTCTCGTCATCCAAGGATTACATTTCTGGGCCTTGGGGGAGAACTTTCGTCCCCCAGTCTCCTAACTGACTTCTTTTCTAACTAGGACTTTAGGAAGTTTCTTCTTGGTCTCGACTTTAGGCTTTAGGCCGCGGAGATTACCTACAACAATTCTAACAAAATATATATATATATATATATAAAACTAAAACAATCAAACATTTGAAAAAAGAAATAAATTAATATATTAAAATTAACGCATTATTTAAAGTCTAAATTAACCTTTATATTTTGCATTATAATGCATCAACTTTTTTTCTAAAATTCATAAACCAGCATGTTAATTATATACTAACTTCCCATAGCAAATTATCGCAATCCCTTTATTTATTAATAAATTCTGTTTGTCTGTAGTTCCCATTAAATCCGTAAGAAACTATATAACCTTCTTACAACATTTTATTTTTATTATAGTACAGCAAGATAACAACCCAATGATTAGAAAGTGAATCAATGTTGACCAGCAAAATTTTCCCACCACTCTTAAAAGTTTGAAGAGACATATAATAAAATAGCCGTGATTAATATAGTCTGAAGCATAGGCCTTCCTCCACGGCATTGAACATAAACATTGAACATAAAGTTCACAAATATATACGTGTATACATATATACATATATATCAAATCGTCGTTTGAAATACTCAATAAATTTAGATGTATATGGTAGTACTATAAAATAAAAAAATTATTTAACGTTAACTAATTAATATAAAAGATTTAGGTAGAATGATTTGGATGATTTAATTCAACAATAAATACAATATATATTAGAAAAGAGAGACATAATAATAAAAAACCAATGCAGACAAAATGATCTAAATATTAAACTTTTAGTGAATGAGTGTACCACGTGAACACGATGATGTGGTATAACATACACGGGTCTATTGAGTAGTTCCTCTTAAAACAATAAATATGGTTTCAAACGGTCTAAACTTTCAGTTTTGATAATTTTGACACCCTTAAATTCTTATGGTTTCAACTATTTAAACCATCTAAACCTATGACTTTGTTTCTAATATCTCAATATTCTCATACTATCTAAATACCAACTTTTTGATGTGATGTTTTATTCTCTATTTAAACTTCCAAACGCTCTAGAATTCAAACAACAAAATTCAGAATCATACTAATTTAAATCTACATATTAAACGGACCCACATATCAAAGAAACAAACTTTTTTTTTTTTTCTTTGAAGGCCAGACGCTAACTCTTTATATGTGTGTGTGTGTGTGTGTGTGCAGCAAGGTTACACTTAACCTGCACCACACAAACTCAAGCATGGAGGCGATAGTTCTATACCCATCGCCAGCCATCGGCCACCTTATTGCTATGGTTGAGCTTGGAAAGCTCATTCTCACTTCCAAACCTTCACTCTCCATTCACATCCTCATGATTACCGCACCTTATGACGCCGGCGACACTGCACCTTACATCGCCGACGTCTCCGCCACCATTCCTTCCCTCACTTTCCACCACCTCCCCCCCTTCTCCCTCCCTCCCGAGCTTTCTTCCGCATCAGCTCACGTCGAAAACCTAACCTTCGAAGTCCTCAATCTCAACAAACCCATGGTATCTCAAACCTTAGTTTCCATCTCACAAACCCACACAATCCACGCCTTCATCATGGACTTCTTCTGCGCAAGCACTCTCACCGTCTCCTCTAACCTCAACGTTCCCTCTTACATCTTCTTCCCTTCTGCCGCCTCCGCTTTAGCCTTCTTCCTTTACTTGCCAACCCTTCACGAAACCATCCCAAAGAGCTTCAAAGACCTTAACAACGCTCTTCTCCATGCCCCCGGATTGCCCCCAATTCCTGCAAGGGACACGGCAGAACAGTACCAAGACCGTCGCGATAAGGCTTACCAGAACTTACTCGAATCTTCTATCCACGTCTCGAGATCGACCGGAATCATCGTGAACACGTTTGAATCGCTCGAGCCTAGAGCCGTCAAAGCCATAAAGGAAGGATTATGCGTTCCTGATCATTCCACTCCTCCGACACACTGCATTGGACCGTTGATTATGACCAGAGTGAACAAAGGTTTACATCCAGAGTGCTTGGAATGGTTGGACTCGCAGCCAAGACAAAGTGTGGTTTTTCTCTGTTTCGGAAGCTTAGGATTGTTCTCGAAAGAGCAACTCATGGAAATAGCCGAGGGGTTGGAGATGAGTGGCCAGAGATTCTTGTGGGTGGTGCGAAATCCGCCGCAAAAGACAGGAGAAGTGGACTTGGATTCGTTGCTTCCAAAAGGGTTCTTGGATCGGACGAAAGACAGGGGAATGGTGGTGAAGAACTGGGCCCCGCAGGTGGAGGTACTGAGTCACGACTCGGTGGGCGGGTTCGTGACGCACTGCGGGTGGAACTCGGTGCTGGAATCGGTCTGCGCCGGCGTGCCGATGGTGGCGTGGCCACTCTACGCGGAGCAGAGGTCGAATAGGGTGAGCTTGGTCGAGGAAATCAAGATTGCTTTGCCCATGAATGAGTCCGACGACGGGTTTGTGAGCGCTAATGAAGTTGAGAAGCGAGTCATTGAGCTGATGGCGGGCTCTGAAAGCGGCGAATCGATACGGAAACGTGTGTTGAGATTGAAAGATGAAGCCAGAGCTGCTTTGAGCGAGGGTGGCTTGTCTCTGGTTGCATTAACGAAACTCACTGAGTCATGGAATTAACGCGGGTGAGTTCGGAATGTCATCACGATTCATGATACGGTTAGCTTTTCAAGCTATATGGTAAGGGCAGAACGTGAATAAATAATGGCGAAAAAAACCAATAATTTGCATATGCAAAGCAGTTGCCCGCTTGGTTGTACGATTATTGTTTGTCTTCAACAAATGTTTTTGTTCATTTAGCTGATCTGATCACATATTTGCTTGATTTAACTCCAACGTTTGTTTGAGAGAGAAAAAAAAGTGTTGGACAGATAAAGTCTCTCTCTCCCCCTCGTTTTCTTTTTCTATTTTTTATAAAATGCTCACAATCTCAACGGCAAATAAGCGAGGACTGGTAAATTCAAGGACTAGCTTAAGCATCATAATTGAACAAATTAAGGAGCTCTTTGTTAAATAAATTTTAAATTTAAAAATTATAATGTGTAAAAATTTTATTTATAATAATTTTTTATTTATTATAATTGTTAAAAGTTTTACGCTTTAATTAATTGTAACAAATAAGTTTTAATTCACTCTCTAAACCCAAAGACAAAGACAGGAACTTCTGTCTAGAGTACATCCCAAAATTGACCACATGCCTACCATGTCAAGTCAAAATTTAAGTTCTATCCATCGGTCATTGATGGTGACTGCACACGCAAGAATAAAGTGTTGGAGGCGCTCAATTTATGATCAAAGAACTCAGCTGGGTTACGTTCCTTTTCCCTCTCTCATTATTCTGTTTTGAAAGTTTGGTATGAATCGAATTCTAGATTTGCCACTTAATAATTTTGCTTATCCCTTGGTTTTATTTTTTTTTCCCTTTTCAGGGTTTTCTGGATTAAGTTAGCTATACATATATATATATATATGTAATGTTTGGTCTATAACTTTGAACCACATTTTAAACTATTTTATTATAGTATTTTCATTCAAAAAATTTTAAAATTCTATTCCAACCTACGGGCCAAACATGCCTTTTTATTTTTCTTTTTCGTTTATGGTTCTTAATCTGGATTGTTTTCTGATTTTATTTTTCTCTTGCAATCTTTTTTAGCGAGGCCCTTGTTGTAATACTGTTTTGTATGATAATGTGCATTTAATTTGTCATTAATTAACTTGACATCAAGTGATTGGATCGTGTTAGAAAACTAAAAAGCTTACAATTTCATTCTACCTTAGTATCTACACACTAGTTGCACTCCCTCAATTTGTAAGTTTATGCCATAATTCTTCAAACCCCACTTTCTAAACCATATTACTCTTATCATGTTGCTTTGTCCTTTGCAGAGAGGGGATTTTTCCTTTGTTTTTTTCTTTTGTCATTGTTTACACTCTGAGCAGATTCTTTTTCTCGATCGGTGGTCCAATATTTTGTGTGGTTACAAAGGAGAATCCTACATGGACTTCTCTTTTTTGGGTATTTATTTGACATGAATCCGAAAACAATACGTGTATAGGAGAATTAGATCAAAGTCTAATGCTTTGTACGATTCCAAAGGAGAATTCCACAATAGGATACTTTTTTTTTTAAATTTATTTGATATGAATCCAAAAATAATACGTCTTACAGGAGAGTTTTTTTAATTATTATAATCCTACTACCTAATTCATTAGATGCACACATCGAGATCCTTCCAAGCTTTTTTTTTTTTTTAAATAAAGGATGACCCAAAACATACGTTTCTTTTATTCATGATTTATAGACACCAAACACGTTATTTCGCTAGTATGACTATCTCAACATGTTTAGTTGAAGCCTAAAGGAAAACGATGCGCAAAAAAAAAGTAAAAAAATACAAAAAATAATGATTCTATTAATTAATTTGATTTGGTTATGAAACCAAGGTTGGAAATTCATTTAACTGGAAATTATTTCTAACCAATTTATTTTAACTACATTTTCAATAAATGGCGTCTTTTAAACTAGTTGGATATGAAAAAACTTACAAAAGTGATGCTTTTTCCGTATTCATAATTGAAAAGGACATCATACGCGTTATTTTGTTAGTATATATTATGTTACTATCTCCAACAAGTTTAATTAATGGAAAACGAAGGAAAAAACATAAAAACGTCAATTCTATTAGTCAAACTGATTTACAGGATAAAAAATTTGAATTGATTTGGTGTATCTCGACGAAGCATCTAAATGATGATGCACTACGCTTCAGTTGACTATCGACTTAAGCTTCACCACTTAATATAGTGTCACACCCCTGGAGTACGGGAGGTGACGTGGTGGTTTAATTAAATTAATTAAGATAAGATTTGGTTAAAAATAGGGTTTTAGAATGAAATTTATAAATAAAAAAGTAATAATTTTAAAATCGTTTGAATAGAAAAGTTTAAGAAATAAATAATCATCATAATAATTAAACAAATATAAATTAACATTAAAATAATTAAATATGGGGTGGAACGCGTATGAGTCCCACTGGCCCACATATTGTGCACACACATATAGTACTGACAATATTATGATACAACCACAGTCCAGAATAAAAGAGAAGTTAAATTCTTACATGCCTTGAA
>CAMOHE010047330.1:0-18584 GCA_946598075.1 Artocarpus hirsutus | reverse complement strand
ATGGGGTATGTTGTAGAAGAAGATAAAGGAAGTATTAAAAATATGGTTGAGAAAACATATCGATGTCTCCTGGTAGTTGAGGTGAATTAATTTTATGTCTCCCAATGATAAGGATGCTATTTAATTGAGCATTAATGTAGCAGGACCAGGTTGGTAGATATAAGTGATAGGTAGATTTAAAATATTTACTACGGAGACTTAGTAAAAATGCTAAAGTGACATTTTATTCTTATGATTTTACAAAAAATCATACCCGTTAAAATAACGGGTGTTTCAACTACTCCTAAAGAGAAGATATGGATTCCATTTCTATGAATATCAAGTCTACGTTATCAAGAGTTATGTCTTTAACGTACTGGTATGCATACAACTATATAATGTGGATGTCACTCTTTGGTATATCAAAAGACACCAATCAAGACAACTGGCCTACTATTCATCTCAAGATTAAGATACAATATATATGATTGTCTAAAATGAATTGATTTGCTGAGATAGAATTATTAATCTAAATCAATTTACTTTACGTCTCGATCCAACACATCATCACCTATGACAATGCGCTAATATTTTTATTCACGGAGTCCAACTCTCATGGCCAAGACAAAGTATCTCTCGTTAGAGATATAGACAATATAACAATATTTTCATGAATAAAGCGCCCAACTTTATTCCATCGATTGTGGATCTTATGATTTAGACCGTCACCTTAAGAATCGTGTCTTTCGTATAATCTGTCCATCATATGCCTAATTTTTAAAGGTTTAAACCAATAATCTTAGACTTTTGTTTGCTTATCATATGTTCAACAAATATAAATATAAAGAGGACAACAGTTTGGTATATGAATAATACATAAATTCTTTATTAATAAAAATATCTCCAAAACCTATTACATTTTTACTCCTTAGGGCATACACATCTAACAAAACATTCAAGAACTTATTTCTCACAATTCTTATACCAAAATACATTAAAATCATAGTTAAAGTTTTATAAATTCTGACCTTAAACTTAGCTTAAAACTATGTTTGATCTTGAAAATGTTTAAGCCTCCTTAATTCTTGAGTTTGTGAGTGATTATCTGTGGTTTTTGTGAACTTTTACGAAAGGTTTGCTTGAGTTCTCCTTTGGTCTCTGTGGTTTTTCTCACCATGGAAGAAGAAATGAAGAAGAACAAAGGAAAAGAAAGAAAAGAGAAAGGAGTAGGGACTTGCAGAGAAAGAAGGAGAGAGAGAATAGATCTGAATGGAGGGAAAATAATTAAGGAAATCATTGAGGGAGGCAAGGTGGTTGAGTGATTCTCCTTCGGGGACTTTTACACATATAATGCCAAAATGACATTTTTGTAATTTATTAGAAGTTCCAAGGACATTTCGGTAATATATTAGAAAATTAAAAAAATAGGTAGAAATAAATAATATGAAATAGATTTTAGATGAAACAAATTTTAATTAACACACTAATAATTAATTTAATTATAATGATACTGTTAGAAAAATAACAGGTGTCACAATAAGTAATAAATTGTAAGTAATTATAATTATGCTAAGTTTATAGAGAATAGGTTTTAAGAAATCAATATGTTAGTTTTAAGATAATAAATTATGAGAAAAAAATTACTATAATTTTAAGAAGGATTTAAAATGCATTTAAGTGAGAAATATATAACGATATTTTAATGAAGAATTGTTGTAGAAATATTTTCATGTAAATCAAGAAATAGTTTCTAAATAATTATCTTTATGTTTTCAAGAAAGGTTTTAAGAAATTATTATAATTAGGTTTTAAGAAATTAATGTGTAATGGATTTATTAGATTAAGTCTTTAGAAATTATGATTATATTAAAGCGTAATAATTAATATAACTTTATTATCACGTTTGAGAATGTAACTTTGACAAGTAAGATTTATGAAATTAAGCTTTGGGAATTAATTATTATTTCCTTTTAAGGAAATATGTTAACAATTTATTATCAAGCTTTTATTTTGGAAAAAAAAATTATTCTGCAATTTTAGTATTTTATGTTAAAATATGTTTAAGTTTATGATTATGTAGTTAAGTAATGGCTACGTAGGTAGGGTCATTATATTGTATAAAACCTATAATGTAGATTTCAAAGCTGCCTGGATTTTAGATTTAGAAGTTGAGATGCTTAGTTTATTGTTTAAGTAGGATATCTATAGCAAGTGCAAATATGTGGTTGTTTTTAACACTTTTTCATTAGTTATCAATATTTAACCAATTTAGTAATTGAAGGGTCAAAATAGGACAAGTTTTATAGTTTAAGGGTGTGATTTATTATAGTTTAAAGTTTATGGATTAAAATGCGACAAGTGGCCTTGTTGAAGAGGCAAAAAGGAAATTATTGGATCGATTTGGTTAATATTTAATTGATGTAGTAACCGAAGGGTCAAAAAAAGGCAAGTTTAGTTTAGGGGTATGATTTACTACGTTTTAAGATTTAAGAGTCATAATGGGACAAGTTGCATAGTTTAATGGTCAAAAGTGAAATTAATCCTAAAAGAGAAATACAGAATCAACGAGTTCCACAATCAAAGATTCTAAATTCTATAGCAGCGGAGACACAAGGCCATGAGAGAAGCAACATGCTAGGAGCCTTATTCGTTGTCATTCAAGTGCTTAAGTCCTTTGGTTTCATTTTTTTTTTTACTTCTTTTTTTTTTTTAAAGATATAAAACAAGTTAAAAAAGGAGAGAACAAAGTAATTATGGACTAACCGGCAGCAGAAGAATGCTGTGGTAGAAGAGGGGAGAACGGCACATAGGCAAGGAATTGAAGAGGGGCTTCAAATGGAAAAAGAAAATTGCGAGAATCAATAAGCTATTTCTCATGTATAGAGAGAACAAAATTAAAAAGAATACCGACCAAAGTTCTCTAACACTATAAACAGTTATAAAGCTAGAAAATTTTTTAAGCGCTACAAATTGAGAGAATTTTTTATAAAATATGTACGTATTTGTATTTTTTAATCATTAAGTGGAGGTACATTTATAATTTTTCTTACAAAGTAATGATATAATTTTAGAGGGGACACAATGATATTAATGGAGGCACAAACCGAAATTTTACAACAAATTACAGAGCAAAAATTAAAATCTTAAAATATGATGAGTGTAGCTCCGTCACATAGAACAAACAATCCTTTCTCATGTTGTTCTTTCTATATGGTCACAAAAAATGGGACAAACCTTGGGTAGTTCTCCCAAGGAGTATGGAATTTGAAATAAAAGCACTAATACTGCTTTTTTTGCCAACCTAAACAGTGAGAAGTGATTTTTTTGGCATGTGGAAAGAAAGAAAAATAAAAAGAAGATAAGTTGAATTATTAACCCCATTCTTTTAAAGTGAGAATGCCGTGACCACAATCAGATATGCTTTCAATCATTAGTCTTTTTTTGAAGGGTATAATTCTTTAAATTAAAAGTATATTCTTGGGTGAATTATTGGCAGGTCATCAAATGAAAAGAAAATGCCTTTTAAGATAAGATAAAGTGTCGACATGAAGGCCCCACCAGAAAGCTTTTTACCGCCCTTTGCAACCCTTTAAGAGTCCACCGCATTTGTCTTTTAGTATAACTACTTGGGTGTCACTAGTTGGGTGTCACGTGATGCGTGTAGGAGTAATTTTGTAAATTCCATCTCGTATTAAGGTTTTGATTATTATTTTTTTACTTTTTGAGTTTATTTAGTAATAGCGGTTTTATGTAGTTGTTTATGTATATTTAACATTAATATTACATTTGCTAAATTGAAATGGTGAGGGGAAAAAAGTAGTTTAATAGAGGGGGAAGAAATGAGAAAAAAATAGTATATTAAAAAACACATTGCAATTATCTTTTGTAATAAAAACCAGACTTTTGATGAATGAAATTAGCTATTGCTCACAATTTTCTCTTAATTTTCGGTCTTGCGTGAAAATCAATGAATTTTGAACTATTCTTTTATTTTTGTGTTTTGTTGTTTCTAATGAAGCTTCCGTAAGACCAGCTGAGATGAAAAAGGCAGACCCTATGGTTATCATTAGAAGATGAAGCAGATTGTAACACACAAAATTCAAGACTGAACTCCTCTTTTGCCCTAGACAATGGATAGAGGCCGGAAGTGGGTTGAAAATATAGGGCCAAAGGCACTTGCTAATTAAGCAGCAAGAAGGTGAGCTTCTTTACATGTCAGCTTCTTGTGGTGATCTTACACGCAAACAAGGCTAAATTTATACACTCTATTTATTAAAAAAAAACAGAAGTCAATAAAACAAGAAAGAGAACGTTAAACTTAGGAAGAACAGACTTCATGTTCATATCTGTTTATAAATAAACACAACCAAAAAGAAAGAAAAAAAAAGGTTTACATATGAATACAACTACTGGTAATTCGCTTAATTCACTACCAAGCAGTCCACAACATCTTTCTCTAACACAAGTTTCATAAAAGCTTTGACAAGTTCATGCGTTAGATCTTAATCTGTCTTGGGAATTTTGTCAACACAATAGGAATTAGGAACATGTAAACTCACACCTATGACATATACTCTACTAATTTTTACTCTATGATTGTCTCCATTTTTGTCCCGGATTGTTGTTCCTGCTCCGCAAACTGCGTTCCCAATCCCATGTGGTTCATCAGCAGCCATGTGAATGTCAAAAGCTCTCCTCCTTTGCTTAGTTGTTGTGCGTGAACAAAGGGTCTGCAATTAATGGCGGCGTATGATAAAAGTTCCACCCAAACACTGCTCATTATCTTCCACTGCTCTGCCTCCTTTTGGAGCTGCTGTGCTAGGATACACGCATCGAAGAGGACAGACTTGCTTCTGTTTCCCTTCACAGCAGAGGATCTGACTTTTGGTTTAACTAGAGAAATCCTCTTGCAGGCTTGCAAATGGCACGATAGCTTGTGCTTCGTGAAGAATCTCTTGGCCTCGGCACGAGTATCTTGGAATACTATTTTCCAATTTCCTAAAACCGGGGCCAGCATTGTTGGCTTGGTAACCAAAAGGTAGAACATGTAATCGGAAAGAATCTTGCAAGTTCTTTTTAAATCGACCTGATCGTTTGGACCATCACTCGTTGCATCTCCGCCACATTGAAGGCATGATTTACAAAAAATTCTTCTAAGAAACTTGTAAATAGATGATCCGCAGCAACAACGTTGAGCAAGGAGCTTAAGAATTGTTTCTTCTTCTTCTGGATCCGTACTTGAATTGGCTTCCTGATGGTAGCAGAGTTCGGTGGCCAAGTGCCAGAGAAGAAGGCTTTCTGCGTATTGGAACTCTCCGATGCTCCATTTAAGCTTGATATAGCCAGAAGGACTCTGCAAGAGAGCCGAATCGCCTCTCTTTGAACACTCCTCCGTTGCATCTCTTGGATTGTTTGCTTTCTTGGATTTATTCTTCAACTGATCTATAATAAACTCTTTCAAATATTTGGGTACCTTCTCCGACGATGAAGAATAACGCAACATCATTTTGATCGTCTCAGAAACACCATAAATGAGTCGATAGCTAGTCAACTCGCCGTGGAACGTGAAGTTTACCGTGGGCGGTAGGCAATAGCTTATCATGTTGTCCTGTGACACTGAGCCGGACCACCTTGATCTTGTCAAAATCCTTGTTGGAACATGTTTAATGATCTGACTATCCTTGAAGGCCAAGAGGATCCAGTCTGAAAAGACAAGCTTAGCAATGGAAATGACATCGAGGATGATGGCTCCGAGGAACAAGGCGTAAGTAACAGCGATCTCAAACTTACCAAACCCGCTTTTGTCGACTAAAAGAAAGAACAAAGAGGCACCAAACGTGGACAAAAAGCTAATACAGCGCAAGACATACCCAATTTTGGTGTGTATCACAACGGACTTTGTGTGGAGGACTTGGTACATGAAGCTCAGCTCATACTCCACTAGTCTAAAGGCGTCAGTAGGATCTTGTTGCTCAAAATA
Source organism: Artocarpus hirsutus (assembly GCA_946598075.1). Taxonomy (NCBI): domain Eukaryota; kingdom Viridiplantae; phylum Streptophyta; class Magnoliopsida; order Rosales; family Moraceae; genus Artocarpus; species Artocarpus hirsutus. The sequence goes on along the minus strand of CAMOHE010047330.1, from coordinate 12,625 downwards.
ACTCCGGCTTGTGTCTCGGTCTTTGGAGCTTAAAAGGAAGCCCACAATGAGTCCCCTAAAGCTTTCAAAGAGGGAATACGCCACTTCTAGTTGCTTCATCTCGTATAAATTTTGTTGAGTTCGTCCTTCAACTGCAGGCTTAGCGGGTTCGCTTAAAATATTTCCAACTCCTCCTCCCCCCCGTCCTCCGGAAGAAAACTGTGTCGACATCATAACAGAGTACTCTGCTGCAGCCTCTTCATAGTCCGGGCCAGGATTCGGATCAGGCAAAGTAGTTTCTCCGAAACTGTCCAAGCTCGCAAGACGTAGAGCCCAAGTTCTCTCTCCAAACTTAATACTTCCTCCAATAAACACAAGGATGGAAGGAAACCACAACTTGTTTGAAGTAAGCGTCAAGTAGAAGCTATAAAGAGCAGAGAAAACTTGTAAACAGAGTCCAAACAAGTGCCTAATCCACAACTCATTATCCTCGAGAGACAGTGAAGTGATGCCGTCGGGGCCGCCAAGATGCATCAAGAGAAATGACGCCCACAGGGCGAAAAGGTCGTCGTTGTTTTCGGGGTCGGTGTGGTCGCCAAGGCTCTTGGTGATTAGTCCGATGGCAACGGCAGCTATCCAGTCTGCGAGCAAGTACGTCGCCCAGACGGACTTGAACAGGAGATCGCTTCTCGACCGCTGTCGGAATGGCGCGAGCAACAGTAGGAAAGCCTGAAATGAGAGGCTTGTAATGATGCACGCACGCAGATCCCATACATCCCATAGCTTCTGGACCTTTCTTGGGATAATGGGTAGATGCATATTTAAACTAAATTACAGTTGATTATAAAGACAGACATGAAAAGGATCATGGAGGTGAGAACGTAAGAGGAAAGTAGAATGAGAGAGAGAGAGAAAAAGTTCAAAAGTTTAATTCATCAACTAATATATCAAAACTTGCATAGAAAGAGAAAATTAACAAAGTAAAGGAGTGTTGCAACATTAGCTTTAATTGCTAATTCCATGTCTGCCCGTAAAGGCCCTACATGCGGACAAGTTGAGAAGCCACTAAGAGTTTCTTTTCTTTTCTTTTTTTAAGTAACAACTGTGGAATATTATCACAAAAGCCTACCTTGCTTTTTCTCTAAATTTTATGGGTTTTTCTTATTTTGGTCCACATTTTTTTTTTACTAAATAGCAAAGTGGGATTAACCTTTGAACTTAATCTCCAAGGAACATTTTGGCCTTACAAAGACTTTTCGTTGCCCCAACGTATGTACTAGGGATAAGGTGTTCTCGTGTTCTCGTCCAGTACCCTAAGAGAAATCTATTAAAACCATAGATAAAACGACAAGGAAACTTGAGCCATGTTTTTATCTACTGGTATCTAGTAAACCCAAAAGCCTCACTACGAATCAAGAGAATGGATCCTAGAAAGAGTCCTTATGGATCATCCTTTTGCCGTCATGTCACCACAATTTGTAGCATGTGCTATTACTTAAACATGACATTTTCTTACATGTGCCCTAAGTAATTTGTCTATCAAATGTGTCTTCACTTAAACATTTTTTTTTAAATATGTTCTGCTTAAATATATTTTCTTCATTCAAACTCTAGGCAAGTTTTATCTCTTTTTTAGTGCATTTGGTAACACAGTTAAACCGAAAGTTAGAATGATTTTATTATAATATATAAGAGCTATATTGTAGCTTATTTTTGCTTTTATATTATAATATGTGAAAGATTTACACTGTTACAATTAAAACGAAATTTTTTAAATGATGTTGTCAAACGGCGTCTTCTTTTTTAAAAGTATAGCACCACTTTGTTTTGTTTTGTTTTGTTCTCTTTTTTTTTTTTTTTTTACTGCCGCTTTATTACTTTTTTTAGAAGGTCCGCCACTTTATTTATCTGCACTTGTTTTCATTTATTTTTATCGCAAGCTTTACTTGCTGTTATAGATTTTTGAGGCTCAATAACTAACAATTAACTGTTTGAGCCCTAGATAAACTTGTTTATTAATCACATGTATAAAATTATTAGAAACGGGTAAAATTTGTAAAACCTTTTCTAAGATTAATGTTATACAAAATTAACTGATGGATATTCCATATATTATTTTAAATTGTAATTTTATTATTAACGAATTAGATAATACTAGACTATTAAAAAATAATAAATTAAGAAAAATCACTTTTTCTTTTTAAAACTTAACATCTATCTATTTATAAAAACTACTTAAACAAACTGAATTTGCATGTGCTCCCGAACTAGCTTAAAAGAAAGAAAACATTAAAGGCTCAAAATACAGCCAAACAAGTCAGGCTAAATGCCAATAACAGTGACAAAGACAATCCAACATGAGCCTAGATCACAAACCAAAACAATTACCGAAATTAAATCTAAAAATACTTATTTTAAATTGACACCAAGAAGCTCCACAAGATTAAACAGAGAGAATGCCTGGTTAAAGACCTTGCTAGAAAAAACCCAGTGGGAAAAAAACTAGACAAGGAAAAAGAGTGCGTGATCTTCGGAGAGAATCCAACAGTATGGGCAATTCGTGAAGACCAAAGAACCACATGCTTCCGAAGAACCCGCTTATTCTTTGAAAAGACGAAAGGGCATAGCTGTCTATCGCAGAAACAAAGCCTGACATGAAGGAGCACCAAGTAGTATTGCCATGTATTCTACACCAGAATAATAGTAAATGCTGTCAAATAACCAAATCACCAAATATATCCTTTAATATCTCAAACACCAAATGCAAATCATGAAAAAGTAAATCTGTAGCTCAAGTTTTTCTGTGCAATAGAACTCTCGGATTATAGATGGAGTAGCAAAATAAGCAAAAATAGAAAAAATCTTCAAAAAAAAGAAAAGGCTGACAGTTGAGTTGAGAGGATATTTATAAATGATATGAAATTTACATCTTTCTGAGAAATAAAAATTGAGCTTGAGAAACTCATGAACTTACCTTCAGGACCTTCTCTTTCGGCGTAATCTCGCTTCGTAAGTTTATTTTATTCAGGCCTGATACAGAGGAAAAGCAGAACATTATTCAAAGATGTAATTAGAGGGTAGGAAAAAGGAAAAAGAAAAACTGTCAAAAAGAGATGCCAATGATTGGACTTCATTAATAAGAAATAAGCAGCAATACCTGAAAAATGGAATTTTAAATTATAATCTCCTGTATAAGCGATCCTCAAGCATGCGTTCAATGTGAGAAACTTTAGGGCATTCCTCAATCTCCACTTTTTGTAAAGAGGTGATGATGCTAATTTGTTCACGAGGTATCGTCAACTTGGGGCAGAGCCTGAGTGAAAGTATCCTAAGTGATTTGATTTCGCTGATCCAACTTATCTCCTCCAAACTATCACATCGCCAAATATGGAGTTCTTGCAGGTTGGTTACTCTCTCAAGCCCATGAAGGAAAGTCCCTATATCTTGAAGATGATCGACTGTCAGAGAACGGAGGCTTGTCAGGGACTCCCACATTTTCGGACCACCATTTGGCATGTTGATCACACATAAAGCCCTCATTTTGGAGAGAGGGACAGGGACAATTGTGGAGGAAGTAGATGATGATGCTTCAGATGTAGTTCCTGGAATTTGACGTGCTTCGAGAGTCGCTTGGAAAGGCTGCCACTTAGTATTTTTCAGCACTAATAGTTCTTCTAAACGTTGGAACAGAGGCATGGAACTCAGATTGGGGCAATCCTTGATGATAAGCTTAGAAAGATGAGGAAATGCGGTTTCTCGTACATCAGCTGCATCTTTCCACCACTGCGATAGCTTTGGCAAGTTCATAAGCTGAAGCTCTTTAAGAGACTGAAAGAATGCTCCCGATTCATCCCTAGTCGTTTTGTCAGAAATGTACACCAACTCCGGCAACTCGTCCACCAGTAGCACTTTAAGAAGGGGTAAGCGATCTAGTGGTGGTAGGCATTGACATTTCAAGCATCTAGATAATGAAAATTTCACAAGATTTTCATGTAGCGGAAGCCAACTTGAAAACATGACTCCTCCATAAGCTGATAGCGACAATTCTCTGAGGTTTTTAGGCGGCTGAAGAACTTCCAGTAACTTTTCACAATCAGATTCTATAATAGTAGCATCAATATCCCACATCAATGCTAAGGATACAAGATGCTGCTTTTGGTTCAATATTTCTTCGGTCGTCTTATCACCTGCCAAGCAGCTCAAGTTTTTAATTTTGAGCTTACCACTCAATTTGTTGAGTTCTGCCAGTTCGTCAAGCCTAGCACTCTGGTTGGAGACAGAGCCGGTGTCCTTGCACAATGCAAATTCCGATAATGTACGGAGATTAGAAAGCTGACTGAGCTGTTGTGGCATATGAGTCAAACAGCAACAGGACTCGTTTTCAAGACTTCTCAGATTGACTAGCTTCGTTATGGCCCCAGGAAACTTTTGAAGATTACTGCAATGATTGAGTTTCAAAGTTTCCAAATTTTGCAGCCTACCAATAGACTTTGGCAATGCCTTGATATTTAAATTTTGAGAAAGATCAAGATACCTCAGAAATATCAAATCACTAATTGTATCCGGTACAACCTTGATTCCTGAATTGTGCAAATCCAACATGCGCAAGTACTTAAATTTTGTAACTTCTTCACAAACGGACTCAGTTGATCGCCCTTCAACTTCTTGTCGCAATTGCCTAGGCAAAATCAAACTTCGAATCCTTTTTGATTGAGCCAACAAACGAATATGCCATGATGAATCTAAATGGAAATCAAATGATACATGATGAATTTTTGTTCCATCATTTCCCCCCTTCAAACCTAAAGTTGCATAGACCTTAGGAGCTACTGACCTGGCAAGATCACACATGAAATTTTGCAATTTACATTTTGTTACACGGCCCCACTCATCTCGCATGGTTTCTTGAAAGAATGACCTTCGAAGTAGATCTATAAAATACTCATAACCCGAATCCTCAAGGTCTGAATAGGATCTAGAATTTGACTCTATAAACCCCAGTGACATCCACAAATTTACAAGAGTTTGTACGTCGATTTCATAATCTTTAGGAAATAGACCACAATAAGAAAAACAAAGTTTCAGTTTGTATGGCAAGTCATCATAACTCAACTTCAGAGATGCTAGCATATCTGTTCCCTTTAGTATCTTTGGGAGTTCCTTCTCGTAGAATGATTGCCACTCTGTTTCTGCATTTTTAAAATACAACATCCCTCCTATTGTCCTTATAGCAAGAGGGATTCCTCCGCAGTTTGCTACAATCTTCTCTCCAATCTCTGTAATCTTAGATTTAGCTGGCTCTTGACCTTTCTCAAAGGCTACTTTCACGAATAAAGACCAAGAATTCTCCTTGTCCAGAGATTTCAATTGATGTGTATGATCCTGGCCCGCTGTCATTGTTGCAACCGCTTCATTACGTGTAGTTACAATTGCTCTGCTTCCATATGCACCATGAGATAAAAGGCGTCTTAAATCCCACCACTTTTCATAATTCTCATTCCACACATCATCAAGTACGAGGAGATACCTTTTTCCGTGTATTTGTTCACGAATAAGAAGTGACAATTCATACAGCGAATAGTCACGTTGGTCTTCATATGTCACGGATGCAACGATAGTCGTCATAATGTCTTTTAAGTCAAAGTCCTGAGTGACACACACCCAGATGCTTAACTCAAAGTTCTCTTGGACCCTGGCGTCATTGAAGATGAGCTGTGCAAGTGCTGTTTTCCCTACTCCTGCAGCGCCAACTATGGCGATGACCATTAATTCATTCACTTCAGAATTGTGTCCCAACAACTGTTCCATGATTGCTACCTTGTCAGCTTCCCTCCCAATAATCTCTTCCTGAGGTACAAAAGAGTGAGTCTGCTCCCTCGTTGCACTTGAAACTTCAGCCTCTTGATATTCGTTCACTTCAAGGCCGTAATCTCTCTTCACTTCAGAAATTATCTCCTCAGAATTAAACCTCTGCCACTCGTGAACACTTTTAAAATGCAGTATTGACCCAACGCACCTTATTAAAAGAGGAACTCCCTTGCATTTTCCTGCAATTTGCCTCCCAATTTCCTCTAATCCTCGGACCGTCTGCTCTCCACGAAAAGCCATTCTTTTTAGTAGAAGCCACGAATCTGCGTCGTCCAAGGGACCCAAGTGGTAGGATCGAGCAACTGTACGCGTGATGTTAGCGATCTTTTCACTGCGGGTTGTTACTAACACGGTGCTACCCTCTGCACCACCCAATAACAAATTTCTTAAGCTCAGCCAATTTTCCCGGCTTCCATCGTGCACATCATCTAGCACAAGGAAGAACCTTTTTCCATTTATTGCTTTCCGGAGCTTCTTTTGCAATTGATCCATATGAAGATGATGAACCATCTTACCTTTTGCAGAGCTAATAAGCTGTCGGATAATTAATCTCGTGTCAGCTAGATTAGCAATGCAAACCCACATCCTTAGTTCAAAATGTTGTTTGACCTCAGTTGCATTGAAAACCAGCTGAGCAAGGGTTGTTTTTCCTATTCCTCCAACTCCAACAACAGGAACGACCTTCAATTTCTGTTCAGTACCTTCAGCATCTACGGCTTCCAGAACAAGTTTCATGATTTCTCCTTTGTCGGTTTCCCTTCCAATAATGTCATCGGGATCTACAAACGAAATAGTCTCCTCTCTAGCCCTCAGTCTAGGCCGACACACCCTAGTATCCTCCAATAATACATCATTTAATGCAAAAAATTCACGAGCCCTAAAAAGCTCTCTCTTGATTTTCTTGATTGCATATCCCATTTTGCGTCGAAGAACAAATGGGTTTGAGGAGGAAAGTGAGAAGAAACTGCGTACCTTGGTGGCTATTTTGTTTCGAGACGTCGTGAGTGATCTTCGTCCCAAAGCCACCGCTGAGAAATCGTCCACCAAGTCATAAGCTTCATAAACTACATCTTCAACCCTCTCCAGAACTTTTTTTTTTTCTTCGTCCAGCTCCTGCTGCCTCTCTTCATCTAACAGTATTTGTCTGATTACATACATGGTTTCTTTCAAATTCTCAAACATGTTGGCAACACCCCAGAACCAAACACTCTTCATCATATCTTCAGAATCCATTACTTCTTCCATCCCCCGTACAACGCTTAATATGTTCGCTATGTTCAACGCCATTAAAATTCAGAGAAAAAACTGCAATCAAGCGCTCAATCTCAACCTCAAGCTCCAGCAGAAAACAAAGACAATAATGTAATAAACTGATTCTGTGTTCTGCTGTCCGACTATGTTTTGATTTTCTCTTTCTTTTTTGATATTCTTTTTTTTTTTTTAAAGAAAAAGTTATCCGGTTCATACTTTCTTTTCATTTTTTTTATATATTTTTGTTTATGGTTGGTTGGTCTTATCTTGTATTATTTTAACCATTTAAGTTTATGGGTGGAAGATAAAAAATAATTCGGATTGCTATAAATGACATCATTAAAGATGTTTTTAGTTTAGATATTAATGAGTCGATTATCAGATCTACTCAAAATTCTCGTAATCTCAACACTTCAACTGCAATGGAAGGTAATATGTATTTTATAATGATTACCATTGTTAATTTTGTTGATTTTTTGTTTAATTTATTGCTTTGTTTAACTTTGTTAATCTTTAAAATCTTAAACAAGGCGAAATAGTTGAAGGCTTTTGGAGAGTGCTTGAGCTGAGATTTAGAGACCTCATTTCAAGCTCAAGAAGACTGATGTTTTATGCACTTAGCCTATTTATTATTAGACATTTAGATAGAAACATTTGGATGTTGGTTATATTTTGAATTTTGATTTGGATATGTTTGTTATGTTTGAAATTTAGTTTGACTGTTTTGTTATGTTTTTAGAACTAGGCATGATGTTGGTCGGACAATTTTACATACCTAATAGTAGTAGACTAGTACCAATTAGATATTGTCTTTATTAATTTTTTTCTTGGCTTTTTTATTTTTTATTTTTAATTTTCAGTTGACTAGGTCATAAATATGCCATATACATGTTTTTATCTTGTCAATCCGTCACGGTCCATTTAATAATCATGTTAATCGTATCATATCATATTACACATGCCATAGATGGTTTGTGTTCGTGTTTGCATTTTAGGCATGTTTATTAATCATGTCGTGTTTATATTCAATCAACTCATATCGTACTATAATCGTGTTAGCCTAAACACAACATACAAACACAAATTACCGGCCCTGGTGGGGAGGGCCACAATCAGACATGCTCTCATTAGTCAACATTCAAAAAAAAAAAAAAAAAAAAAAAAAAAAAGAGAACTTTTGGCTAAATTATTGGCAAGTCACCAATGCAAAAGAAAATGAGTTATGAGATGAAGTAGACAAGCCAGGTGCCACCAAAAAAACTCAGCACAGCTATTTCCAAAACAACACCTTTTTTTTTAAATTTTTTTGTACAATTGCTTTTTTTTTTTTAGAAATGTCATTAACATAGCCTCTAAATTTTAGGATCTACTTTATTTTACTTATAAACTTTAAAAATCACCACTTCACTTTTTAAACTTTTAAAACTCTTTATTTTGTTTCTTGAATTTTAAAAATCGTCATTTTGTCATTGTTTCAAAACTTCTTATTTTGTCTCATATTTTTCCATTTTCTATTCAACTAAACATCATTAAGCCCAATGATTTACATATGAGTCATAGGCAAAAATGATATTTTATTACTCTTAGGGTTTGTTTCACGTTTACACTATTATTTTACATTTTTTATCTGCTCTTGTTTAAGAATGGTCTATATATACAATTCTTCACGATATTGTTAGCTAATATTCATCGTCTTTAATACGTAACTAATCTTCTTTAGTAAATATAGGCGAATAATATCAGCTTATTAAATAAATTAGCACTAAAAAAGAAAATAAGGGTCTGTATGTAAATTTCTTCTCGATATTGTTAGCTAATATTCATCGTCTTTAATACGTAACTAATCTTTTTTAGTAAATATAGGCGAACAATATCGGCTCATTAAATAAGTTAGCACTAAAAAAGAGAAGAAATATGCAGATAAACCCTTTCTAAATGAGAGTTCAGATAAAACATAAACAAACAAACAAAAGCGTCAAGTAAGAGTGTAAATATGAAATAAAACTTAAGAGTAATAAAATATCATTTTTGCTCTTACAGGTGACCCATGTACAAATCACATGGGCTAATTCTGTCTATATGAACTGAAAATCAGAAATTTAAGAGACAAATTAAGTGAGGAGCTTTGAAAGTTTAAGGACAAAATAGTAATTTTTAAAATTCAGGTGGTAAAGTGAAGAGTTTTAAAAGTTTAAAGGGTAAAGTGATATTTTTAAAATTTAAGCTGTAAATTGAAAGAGACTTTAAAGCTTAGAGGCCATTAGTATTAAAACTCTTTTTGAATGATAGTAAAGTTCTATTTAACAAAAGAGAAATTTCAACAACAACAACAACAACAGCAAGGAGGAGGACCAAGAAAGAGAAAAAGGAAAATTTTGCTCTAACTTGCTTATCCTTCAGATTTTTGCTTATATTTAACTAGCAAAAATAAAATGCTACTGACAATGCAGTCACCATTTATGTAGCGATATGCCCTCAAATGTGCTTGTATGTATCGTGGGAAATTTACATTTTCGTCCCTCACATTTGGGGTTAGAGAAATATTTTGTATTGTTGCCCTTCATATCTTTATATTGCCCATTTGTGATTAATTTATGCCATTTCTCAGTCAACTGTCCATTTTAACCTATAAAATTCGAAACTACAATAATAATATGTAATTAATTAGAAATGGTATTCTCAAAATTTTACAGATTAAAATAAAAAGTACTTAACCAAAGCGCAATATAAATTAAGTACAAATTGGGTATATGTAAGTCTTATTTTTTTAATTTTACGGAGCAATAAAAAAAAGCCCAACTTTTTAATCCCGCAAAATACAAGTATACAATGTAAATAATATCCCTTATACCTATTAACAATAAAAAAATAATTGATATCAAGTTCTCCTGCTTACGAAAGGGTAACGTACTAATGCATGTAGGCTATGGCTAAGTGGCTTTTCCGGTGATAATTATAAAAGAAGCAAATAATATTTTTTAATAGTAAATAGATTTTAAAATATTTGAAGTGATATATTTTCTGCACAAGTAATTTATTTATTCCTAGTAAATAAATTATTCGAGTAGTAAATACACTCCTACTTTAATTATTTTAAAACATATTTTCACTTCCTTAAGTTTCAAAAGAAAATTTTATTTACTGTAACTTCTAGAAATATTAATTATTAGTTTTTTTTTGTATAATCTACTTATGTGCGAACTATAGCCTACTCCGGAGAAATAATATGAGGTGGGTGACAAACTCACTCAAGCGAAATACAAAAGGATACAAAATAAAAGTTTTTATACATATGGTTTTAAGGTACGTTTCTATTTGATACTATTATTATTAATTACGTGATATGAATAAGTTGTAATAAATTAAATAATTGATCGTTGTATTGTTAATATTAATAATAATAATAATAATAATAATATTATTATTATTATAGGCGTGTGGTTTATCTTATTCCAAAAGTGAGAATATGCAGTGATGGTCCATCCATGCCACAACCGGGTCTCTCATACTTCAACATATATTACAAAAATAAAAAATAAAAATAAATAAAAAATAAATAAATCCCTTCTTGGCTGAATTGTTGGCAAGTCGCCAAAGAAAAAGAAAATGCCTTAATGAGATAAAGTAGACAGGCTCCCACCAAAAAGCTCAGCCCACGAGCTGTTGTTGTCCATGATGAGTACATGCTAGAACCTTTTTAAGATTTATCTTCTATAGCTTCATTTCCGTTGTCGTTTCTCTCCCTCCCGGATTTATCTCTAGACCTTGCCAGCCCTGTTTGGTATTATTTAAAGAGTTTTTGGAAATGTTTTTGTGTATTTTTTGAGATAAAAGTTTTAAAAACACTTTCAATATAACTTCTTAAAAATTTTTATTTTTCAAAACAAAACCATTTTCACATATTTTAAAAACACTATTAAACGGACTTATTTTACGAGAATTGAGGTTTCTTAAGATTTAGCTTGTGTAGTTTCCTTTCTATTGTCGTTTCTCTTCCTGACACGGTTTTCATGTTGTTATCATTTTGTCCTTCGCTGTCGTTCCACATTGTCCTATTGTCATTTGAAGTCCCCCAAAACATTTCCCGCTTTCTCATATGTTGCCGCTCGGTTCCTTGCCTGTTTGCATTTTGTTGAAACGCCCGTTATTTTAACATGTATGATTTTTATAAAATTTAATGAATAAAATGTCACTTTAGTATTTTTACTAAGTCTCGATAGTAAATATTTAAAACCTACCTATCACTCACTTCTACCAACCTTGTCCCGCTACATTAATGCTTAATTAAATAGCATCCTTTTCATTTGGAGACATAGAATTAATTCACCTCAACTACTAGGAGACATCAATATATTTTCTCAACCACCTTTTTAATACTTCCTTCATCTTCTTCCACAACTTGCCCCATTTGCCCCCTCCATTATGTTGATATTATTTGTTAAAAGTCTCCATGGGAGACATGATAATATTTTCTTTTAATGATCATTTAATTCTCTCCCGCTCCTCAATTATTTTGATACCTATTTATTCAACCATCACCACTTTCTTCTCTAGATTCTCAATCTCTCCTTTCTCACTTCAATTTCTAACTAAAGACACAAGACATAAAGCTCTCTTTGCAACCACGACAACTATAATTTCCAGCCACGTTTAAAGCCGTTTTGGAGTCAATTCAAGCTTGATTTTTAACTCAAACTTTGGTGTTTTTCAAAGGAGTTTTGAGGTAGGTTTTCTTTAATTCAAACTTGGTTTTTAGTATGTGTTTTCTCCATCTTTAATGTATAATTTTCGTGTTCAAAGTTCATGCAAATTTCTAATTAAGTTAGCATGCATATTTGAACATGTATAAACAATATTACAAACATGCTAGGAATGTTTAAAACCGGTTTCCATAATTTTAAGATTGATGTTTTAAGGTTTTAAGCTTGAAAAGCAAACTTAAGCATGTTTTCCTCATTATTTGTAAGAAATGCTAGAGATATAATTTGATGATGATTTTGGTATAAAACTTATGAGAATATGTTTATTATGATTATATAATGTATGCTGCCTATTTTGGAATGGTTTTGAGATTTTGAATAAGAATAATATGCTTTGGGTTAAAGAAAAAAACTTAATATTCCATAAACCTTGTATTATCTTTATGGGCAGTAGCTTTTTCTTGAAATTTTGGGATTAGATGAAAATGAAGTTTGTAAATTGGTTTATATATTTTAAAAGTAGACATCCTAAGCTTTCCAACGAGCTATCATAAGCCTAAATCAGAGTTATATTTTATTTTCTATGAATTTTTCAACTCTCGGATTAGAAACTAATAAACCTACCAGTGGCAGTATATCACCCGTCTATCTTAAGTAAATCACCTATGAACCCATGTGCTAATTGTAGATAGTGAACCCAACTTTGCTCACCTTCTAATCCCTGAATGTCTTACAACTTTTTCAAAACCATCCTAAGTGATTTATGAATTTGATTAGAGACTAAAATATATAGATTTACACTTAATTCATTTATGGATGTAGTTATA
>CAMOHE010047329.1:21326-39470 GCA_946598075.1 Artocarpus hirsutus | reverse complement strand
AATTCTAGAAATTTTCACGCACGGGTCTCGGTAGTCCCGAATTCAAATTCTCAAATCTAACCTGTTTTCTCAATTCCCAGGCATGGATAATCATCATAAACAATAGAAAATCATAATAGAACACTTTTGAATGAATTAAAACAAGTTTTAAACAACCTTTTCTCAAAAATCTGAAAATAGAGAAAATAGAGGAAAAATGAAAAATCTTGATTCTAATCCGTTTTTGATGAAATGAAGTTTACATTCTAGCTAATCTAAGTCCATCTAACTTAGATTGAAGCTTTTCTAGGCTTAGAAACTCTAAAATTTCAAAATACAAGAAAATCTTGAAAAATAGAAAAACTTTGAATTTTAAAATCTAACCTCGAATCAAAGCTTGAAAATGAAATTTGTTTCAAAATTTTGAGAGATTGAGAGAGAGAGAATGAGAGAACCGAGAGAGGAAGAGAAGAGAGGAGAGAGGGAGTGCTCGGGAGAAAAATGAGGAGAGAGAGAGGAAAGTGAAATAAATAGAAGAAAAAGAGAAAGCAGTTGCATAAAACTGTGTGCAACCACACTCTATTTTTAAATTAAATTGTTTTATTAAAACTTAAATTAACAATCAAAAACAATTTAGAATAATTAAAAATCACTAAAAGAGTAAATTAACACAAGGTTTCTTAAATTTCACAAAATAATCAAATTAAGTTTAAAACACTTATCATGGCACACTAATTCACCATTTAATATTCTAATTACATTTAATTAACTTCGGGGTGTTACACGACCGGACTAACAATCTGTAGAAGATTTAGGTAGGTTGCACTGTAGCAAGTAAGGCATGTAAATCTTTGTCTTTCTTTTTACTCAGACTGTGGTTGTATTGTAATATTGTCAGTACTATATGTGTGTGCATAATATGTGGGCCAATGGGACCCATACTCGTTCCACCTCACATTTAAATACTTTTAATGTTCTTTTATTTGCTTAATTATTATAATGGTTTATTTTAATTCCTTAAATTATTCTATTCAAATGATTTAAAATTTCTTCAAATTAATTTATAAATTTAATTCTAAAACCCTATTTTCAACTAAATCTTTATTTAATTAACTTAATTAAACCACCACGTCACCTCCCGTACTCCGAGGTGTGACAGATTGGTATCAGAGCTCAAGGTTATGAACCTTGGGAATTGTGCACACATAGGTACGACAATGAAATATCACTGACAGTCCAAATTTTGTTTTCAGAAGTGAGAGAATGGCACCTAGACGTCGCTCGACCGCGGATGCCGAGTTCGAAAATGATGAGGGCATGATGAGGGCTATGTTTGCTGCATTTCGACAGATGGTAGCAAGGGCAAGACCTGATGATTCCGAGGCTAGTCATCAGCATACGTACTTTAAGGAGTTTCGGCGTGCGTCAGTACCGACCTTTGATGGAACTGAGGACCCGTAGGTGGCAGAGTATTGGTTAGATTCGATCGTGAAGCACTTGGATACGCTTGGTGTGCCAGCGGAGTATCGCATGGAATTCGCAGCATATAAGTTTGAAGGTGGTGCTAATACCTAGTGGAAGCAAGCAAAGCGCCTAGAGAATAATGGTAATATTGATTGGGACAGATTCGAGGAGCTGTTCTATGATAGGTATTTTCTGCAGGGATACAGGGACCAGAAGGCGGCAGAATTCTATAGGTTGCAGTAGGGCGATATGTCAGTTCAGGAATATGAGGCGAAGTTCAATGAATTGACGAGGTTTGCTCCCTCAACAGTGGCATCGGAGCGTGAAAGGTGTATCAAATTTTAGGAAGGACTTAAGGCTCCTATTCGACGACAGGTAGTTGCCTTACAACTTAGGAACTTTGGAGACCTTGTGTCATCAGCAATATCAGTGGAGAATGATTATGCACAGTATTGTGAGAATCGAGCTAAGGCATCAGGAGGACCACAGAGGAGAGGCAGGAGGAGCGTCAGCAGTCGACCGACTCTGGGAAAGAACAAACTGGGTGGCGTGAACAGCGACAGCAGCAGTTCATCCAGCAACGGGCATAGCAACCCCTACAGCTTTCACTGTCATTATTGCCAGCAGCCAAGACACATTAAGAGGAATTGCCCGATCAGGAATGCTCGCTTAGGACTTCAGACTAGAGAAGGAGCTAGTCGTCAGCCTCAGCTTCAGACTCTACCTCAACTGCAGCAGTATCTTCAGCTTCCATTTCATCAGTTCTCTCCTCAGCAACTGTCATATCCAATGCAAGGACATCAGCAACAGAGTTTTTAACGTAACATTCCTCAGTATCGAGCACTGAGTACAGCTAGTGTGCAGTCGCCATCATCGCAGCAGTATCGGCCAGTTAATCTAGGAACTAGTAATCTGGGTAGAGGTAAAGGAAAAGCTTCAGTGCAGATTCATACGATGACATCAGGGAGTTCAGATGCCTAGACCAATCACGCAGTTGTTGATGGTACGATTATGGTTTCTCAGTCCTTAGCACACTTGTTATTTGATACTGGTGCCACTCATTCTCTCATTTCGAGCTCTTTTGTACATGCCTTGGGATTAGAAATAGAAAAGTTTGATGAACCCTTAGTTATAGCTTCACCCTTGGGGCAGGTGTGTGTGAATAGTGTTTGTAAAGCTTGTAAAATAAAGATTGCGGATGAGATTTTGAAAAGTGATTTGATTGTAATCCCCATGAGAACCTATGATGTAATCTTAGGGATGGATTGGTTGTCTAGATACAGTGCAGTAGTGGACTGCCAACTTAGAAAAGTGACCCTAGTGTCAGATAAAGGGACGGTGATCACTTACCAGGGTGGTGGTGATCGACTAATGAGTGAGCATCGTGTTAGGACATGTCTCGGAGGGCGGAAGAACGCAGCTTGTTATGCTATCTTCATGGATTTGGAAGAAGAGCCTAGTGTTTCGAGAAGACGTGCAGTAATCCCAGTGGTAGACAAATTTGAGGTTGTCTTCCCCGATGAGCTACCAGGATTACCACCGCATCGGGAGATCGAGTTTGGAATCGAATTATTTCTGGGAACAGCACCGATTTCTATAGCACCTTACTGGATGGCGCCGGCAGAGATGAAGGAACTTAGGAGGCAACTTCAGGAACTTGCTGATAAGGGATATATTCTGAACAGTACCTCACCGTGGGGAGCACCGGTCTTGTTCGCCAAGAAGCATGATGGAACACTCAGGTTGTGTATAGATTACCGGCAGTTGAATCGAGTTACAGTGAAGAACAAGTATCCATTACCCAGGATCGATGAGTTGTTTGATGAGTTGGGAGGTTCGTGGTACTTCTCAAAGATAGATTTGAGGTCAGGATATCATCAGCTCAGGATTAAGGAAGAGGACATTCCTAAGACAGCGTTTAGGACTCGGTATGGACATTTTGAGTTTCTAGTAATGTCGTTTGGATTGACGAATGCTTCGGCAGCTTTCATGGATTTGATGAATAGGATATTCAGGCCTTATTTGGATCAGTTCGTGATTATGTTTGTCGACGACATCTTGATTTATTCTAAGACTTGGGAAGAGCATGAGCAGCATCTCATGATCGTGCTTCAGACTCTGCGAGAACATCAGTTGTACGCCAAGAAAGAAAAGTGTGAGTTTTGGTTGACAGAGGTCAAATTTCTAGGTCATGTCATTTCTAAACAAGGTATTTCAGTGGATCCATCAAAGATATAAGCCATTGTGGATTGGGAATGACCGAGGAATGTGGCGGAGATCCGTAGTTTTTTGGGACTTGCAGGATGTTATAGGAAATTCGTGAAGGACTTCTCGAAGATAGTAGCGCCGTTGACGAGATTGATTAGGAGGAATGTCATGTTCGAGTGGAATGAAGAATGCGAGTTCACCTTTCAAGAATTGAAGAATCGGTTGACTTCAGCTCCAGTGTTGATTATTCCCAGCAGTGACGAGCCGTACGAGGTTTATACGGATGCTTCAGGACGTAGACTTGGATGCGTGTTGATGCAATAGGGACGCGTGGTAGCGTATAGATCGAGATAGTTACGACCTCACGAGCAGAATTATCCCACTCACGATTTGGAGCTCGCAGTGGTGATTCATGCATTAAAGATTTGGAGATGTTATTTGTTTGGAGCGACATTTCAGGTTTTCTTCGACCACAAGAGTTTGAAGTATCTGTTCACTCAAAGGGATTTGAATTTGAGGTAGCGGAGATGGATAAAATACAAGGAGGATTATGCTTTTGCATTGCAGTATCATCCCGAGAAAGCTAATGTTGTCGCGGATGCGCTCAGCCAGAAATTTTCAAGAATGTTAGCGTGTTTGGCTCTCGAGGATTGGAAAAGAGACGCGATGGTAAGTGAGCTTGGTCTACAGTGTTGCGAGGATTATGATCGTATTTTGGTGTATCATATGGAGGCGACCCCAGCGCTTGTTCAGATGGTGAAGCAGAACCAATGGCAAGACCAGCATCTTCAGGGAATCTGGACTCGAATTTGGAACAGAGAGCAGTTTGAAGAATGGAGGATACATGCAGATGGATCGTTGTACTTTAGAAAGCGTTTGGCGGTTCCAGCTATTGCAGAAGTGAAGAAAGCCGTAATGGACGAAGCTCATAGGTCTCAGTTCGCTATTCATCCAGGGAGTACAAAGATGTATCATGACTTGAAGAGACACTATTGGTGGAGAGGCATGAAGAAGGACGTTCGAAAATACGTGGCCAAGTGTGAGACTTGTCTTCAGGTGAAAGCCGAGCATCAGAAGCCAGCAGGTCAGCTTCAGCCACTTCCTATTCCAGGGTGGAAATGGGAGCATGTGACGATGGATTTTCTTATCGAATTACCGAGGACGGAGCAGCAGCACGATGCGATTTGGGTCGTGATCGACAGGTTAACAAAGTCTGCTCATTTCATTCCGTTTAGATCGACGTGTTCAAGGAGGATTCTTGGAGAGTTGTATATGCAGAACATAGTATGATTGCATGGAGTTCCTTTGTCCATTACCTCTGATAGAGATACCAGATTTAATGCCAGGTATTGGAGGAGTTTTCAGGAGGCTATGGGTACAGATTTGAAGTTCAGCACGGCATTTCATCCTTAGACCGACGGACAATCGGAGCGGGTTATTCAGATTCTCGAAGGCATGTTACGTGCGTGCATATTAGATTTCGACGGGAACTGGAAGAAATACTTGCATCTGGTGGAGTTCGCATACAACAATAGCTATCAATCGAGTATTGGTATGGCACCATTCGAGGCATTGTATGGGCGACCGTGTCGATCGCCAGTATGTTGGGCCGAGCCAGAAGATAGGATTATTCTTGGGCCAGATGAGATTCATGATAATAACAAAAAGATCGTCATAATTTGAGATCGATTGAGAGCAGCTCAGAGTCGACAGAAGAGCTATGCGGATAGAAGACGTCGACCATTGGAATTAGAGGTTGGAGATTTTGTACTCTTAAAGGTATCTCCTTGCAAGGGTATTTCGCGATTCAGAGTAAAAGGAAAACTTGCGCCAAGGTATATTGGACCGTTCGAGATTACTCAACATGTGGGTGTGGTTATGTATCGACTCAATCTTCCCCCAGAACTTTTGCATGTTCACAATGTATTTCACATATCGATGCTTCGAAAGTGTCCGCCTGAGCAGGATAAGATCGTTTCATTTCAAGATGTGCAGATTCAGGAAGACATGACGTACAAAGAAGTGTCAATTTAGATCATCAATCGTAAAGTGATTAGTTTGCGTCGTCGTGAAATCTTGTTAGTTAAGGTCGTGTGGCAGCATCACGGGATTGATGAAGTCACTTGGGAATTAGAATCGGGTATGCGGGAGTTGTATCCACATTTATTTTGTTTTTGAATCAATTTGTAAATTTCGAGGACGAAATTTCTTTTAGGGGTAGAGAGTTCTAACACCCCGAAGTTAATTAAGTATAATCAGAGTATTAAATGGTAAATTAGTGTGCCATAATGATTATTTTAAACTTAACTAGATCATTTTGTGAAATTTTTAAATTAATGTCATTTTGATTCTTTTAATGATTTTTAATCATTTTTAATTATTGTTAAGTGCTATTTTAAATTTTAAAACAAAACAATTCGTCAAATGATCAACATGTTCCTTTTGAAAAACCACGTGCTGTACACACGGTTTTCCTTCACTGGTTTTGTCTCTCTTTCCTCTATTTATTTAACTCTTCCTTTCTCTCCTCTCATTTCTCACTTGCCCACTCTCTCTCCTTTCTCACTCTCTCAGCCACTTTCACTCTCTCTCATTCTCTTTCTAAAATTTTGAATCAAATTTCGATTTCAAGCTTCGGGATTGTGGATTGAAGGCTCGGGAACGCGATTGAGCAACCACAAACTCGATTCAAGCTTCGATTCAAGGTTAGCTTTCAAAATTTCAAAACTTTTTACATTTTTCAAATTTTCTTCCATTTTGAAATCTAAGGGTTTGTAAGCCTAGAAAAGCTTCATTCTAAGTTAGATGGACTTAGATTAGCTAGAATGCAAACTTTATTTCATCAAAAACAAATTGAAATCAAGATTTTTCATTTTTCCTCTATTGTCTCTATTTTTGGATTTTTGTGAAAATCTTGTTCAAAACTTGTTTTAATCCATTAAAAAGTGTTCTACTATGATTTTCTATTGTTTATGATGATTACCCATGCCTGAGAATTGAGAAAACATGTTAGATTTGAAGATTTGGATTCGGGATGCTAAGAACCCATGCATGGAAATTTCTGGAATTTCCTAGATAGATAGGCCAAACTTTATGTTCGGCAGGCCAGATTCATCCGCCCGGCAGGCTGAACCTGGAGATGTTCGGCCAACCGAACCTGCTCTTCCGATAGGCCGAACTGTGCAGTTCGACAGGCCGAACCAGGATGACTGGCAGGCCGACTGGGCATGGTGTAATTTTGTGATTTTTTACCCGTTTTCACTGTTTTGAACCCCGATTGAAATTTGAACTTTATAACATGATTTTATGAACCTAAAAGGCACACTAGGACACCATGAGATGATTTAGTACCATAGGATACCTCGGGTTAGATACTAATGGGCTAAGTTACTATGCATTTAGGATTTATGCGTGGATCCGCGGAGCTAATGTATAACGGACCGGGATTACGGTGTGGGACACCGACACGGATATCGAGGTAGGACTTCTACCCCTTCTTTGATAGCTAGTTTTATATATTTTGGCCTCAAATGGATTTTTACGAAAATGTTTTCAAATGATTTGTTGACAAAGGTTTTTATTGACTATTTTCTAAAATAATAGATTGAGGTGGATTTCATAATAAACCTCATAATGAACATAAATGATTATGTCTGGTAAAGAAGAGATTTTATTAATAAAAAAGATATATATATATATATATTTGAGGGCATGATGCCATATCAGAGATCGAGTCGTGTAGTGAACGACCTTGGGGGCAGGTCCCAAAACCCAACTGGGCCATTACGGCGGTGAATTACATATGGTTTGCCTAGGAAAAGAAAATTGTATTCTTTCTGGTCGACCTATCTGAATTGTTTTGGTAAGATCATATTTTTATTAAATTCTCATTTAATTATTTATCTGTTTAATTGTTCTAGCTCGTTTTCTATGTATTTATCAGATTTACGAAATTTCTTTTAAAGTTGAATAATTTCCAAATATAGTCCTACTGAACCGTTCGCTCATGATTTATTTGTTTTAAAATCTTAACCCTAGGTGGACATCAGCTTAGGATCGGAGAAGGGTCCGCCGACCGGACTTACAATCTGTAGAAGATTTAGGTAGGTTGCACTGTAGCAAGTAAGGCATGTAAATCTTTATCTTTCTTTTTACTCGGACTGTGGTTGTATTGTAATATTGTCAGTACTATATGTGTGTGCACAATATGTGGGCCAGTTGGACCCATACTCGTTCCACCTCACATTTAAATACTTTTAATGTTCTTTTATTTGCTTAATTATTATAATGGTTTATTTTAATTCCTTAAATTATTCTATTCAAATGTTTAAAATTTCTTCAAATTAATATATAAATTTAATTCTAAAACCCTGTTTTGAACTAAATCTTTATTTAATTAACTTAATTAAACCACCACGTCACCTCCCGTACTTCGGGGCGTGACATGCAACCAAACCCACGTCGTCGTCGTAGTACCTGCAATGCCCTCTTATAGACGTCACAATGATCGTTACTTTCATCCTTATTATCATTATTTATAAGATAAACCATTTAAATTTAAACATAATTTGATAAACATATCCTAGGATTCGTGTATAGAAATTTTTTTAAAAAAATATTTCAAATCCTTTTTTTTTTTAAGTTTATCAACGCCAAACTAACAAAACCATAATTCAAATAAAATTTCAAAACAAACTTTAAAATCTGTTTAAATAGTTTAATAGACCGAACTTCTATAAAATCAAAATAAATGTAAAACATGTCTTTTTCCTTAATCGTGTGGAAATTGAACCATTTAAAGAAATAAAAACATGGTTCTACAAAAAATTATTCTTTCTTGGTGTTCTTCCATTTCCAATCCATAGTTCATAGCTCACACACCTATCCTCAGCCTCCACCTATTCCATGGTCTTCTTACCTTTATTAGCAACATGATTATAAAATAAGTAAGCAAAAGCTTAGTAAGTACACTTTCCTATCTCACAGCATAAAACATTTTATGAACATCTTTATGAAACATCATAATCACAATCATCATTAACATAATAGTGCACTTGGCATAGTTTTATATAGAACATATTTTTCATTATCATTATCTATATTAAAAACTTCATTCATTTTATCTTTGGGGCTCAAGTGTTGCACCATAAACATAAAACATTGTAGGCGCGTCATCATGAGAGGAGTGGGGTAGCTGATCCTAAACTAACCATAACAAGTCTAACCTTTAAGACATCACAAACATAAACATAAACATAGGGTGTGCAACACTTAATTAAGTGATACACATATATAGATATACTTTTAACATACCTCATCATTGAAACATTCGTTAAACTTTCTTGTTGCAACAAGAGTTTTCGTGAGAAAACAACGTGTAAAAACAAACCTAAAAATTATCATAAACATGTCCTCAATACTTTTCGTAAACTTTTATCATATTGCAGGTGAGAATGTATTTACTTGTCTTGCTTGCTTACTAAACCTTAACTTGGGTGACGTTGCTGTGGTTTTCGATGTACTCACCTTTTGGAGTGTTTATGTCAAACATTTATATTGACCATAAGTCACTAGTAATACTATTAGTAATATATAAACATCTCCTACTATCATTAAACATCACCTTATCATGTGATAATATCAAGAAGCACAAAATCACAATTTATGAACCTAGGGCATAATTCCCAAAAGTAGGTAGAATGACCTTTATTCACTTAAAAATTTATGATAATTTCATCTTAACTCCAAATCAACTAAATCTAGTGGCATTAGAAACTAGACTCAAAAATAAAGAATTTGATATATACACATATATTTTGACAATAATTTGCATAATGAAAAAGTCCTTAAAAGTCAGTCTAACTTTTTGGGCCTATGTAAAACTGCTTGGCTTTCAGAGTCAACTTCAAAATTCATAACTAATTAATGAAAACTTTATTCAAGTGATTCAAGAGCCAAAAGAAAGCTTAAGATGTCTAGTATTTGAGAAAAATATAAACAACACAATATAGAATCAAAAATTATTGAAACACGATGGCTATCAGGTGTTTGTATGAAAAGTAGGCTTAAGGCATCAAAAAAATTCAACAAAAAAATTCAATACCAATTCATTACCCAATAAAACCTCAATTAAAATTGTAAACACATAATTAAGATGATACCAATTGATGATAAAATATATATATAAAGATCTACATAATAAAATATGAAAATATATGATATCTCTAATCTAGGATTTAATGAGAAGTTAATCAAAATAACCAAATCATCAACTCTTTTTAATCACCAATTGACATGAAATACATATAATAAAAGAATCTTTGTGATGATAATACTAATTATAATACTAACATGATACACCAAAACTATAACATATCTAAAAATTAGCTTCAAATAAATTTTTAACAATTCAAAACATGCATTAGAATTCAGAGACCAAATAAACTCTAATTACCTAAAGTAGTAAGCAACACAAGATCACAAAATTCCAATAATTAAAATAAAATTACTTTAATTGTAAAATTTTTATGACAATCTAATAACATATATATGCGGTACTTCAAAAAATCTCATTAGCAAATAAATTTGTTTAGCTATACAAATAGGTCACACAAACAAAAAGTCTCCAATTTACCAGATAGGCAGCCATAAAAACCTATCTTAAAGAAAATTCAGGAACTCATAAAATATTCATCAAGTAACCACAAAATTTTCTAGATCATAACTTAACATATGCATGAATATTTCTGTAAAATTTTGTTCAAATCAAAGGTTGTTTGCCCCTTCAACATGGATTATATTTTTGTATAAAATACCGATCAGCAATAGTTTGGTCATGAGTGACAGAGAATGAAAATTTAATATCTCAGTATAGAAAATTCCAAATAACATGAAATTTTGAGGAATATCACATAGAAATACATAAACATCATACTAAAATTTTAGAGCAAATGGAAATTCGTAGACAAAGTTATGGGGTTCGGATTATAGAGGAAACAAAATTTCAGCAATAGTCTAGAATGAGTTTCTTACCTCTAAAATGATTTTTCTCAATTCTCTTGAATTTATCTATGTGAAAACCCAATATTTCATTCAATTGTTTGCAGAAAAATAAGGGAAAGAAGGGAAGAAAAAGTGAAGAAGAAAGAGTGTCTACGAAAATTTTAGAGAGAGAGAGTATTTTCTTTGGCTAGAAATTAAGAGAATGAAGATTTTGATGGCTTAGAGGTATATTTATAGGTTTATGAGAGATAAGAGATTAGATGAGTGTAGAAAACCCTAATCCTAATATAATTCAATTTCCCTTTTTTTCCTTTTTTTCTTTTTTTTTTCTTTTCTTTACGTTATACATATATATAATAATATAATATAATATAATATAAATGTATAATATAATATATAATATAATATAATAATGTAATATAAATATTTTATATTATAATATAATATAAAATAATTATAATACATAATTACTATATATAACAATAATATATACTCCATAACCCCAAAAATATTAATTTTCACATTATTCTCTTGGACATTTTATTTTATTTAACTTCTTAACGCCATAATAAAAAAATGCCACACATGTAATTATCATGGCATCATAAATGTTATAAAAATAAGAAAATATGCAATAAAATTCATGTCATCATCAAGAATATAACTGCAGGCATACATTACCCTAAAGCATTGTAAAGATTATAAATTTAAGGCAAGTTGAAACTCTTAAAAAAATAATAAATATTTTAAAGCTTATTATCACTTTTGACATGAACATCCCTAGCACATCGATCCCACGAGACTGTCACCTACGACATTACTAGATAAAAAGTTAATTTACTTAACATAAATAATAATCGCACTAAAATATCACATTCTAACATTAAATTAACATAAGTGTCCGTCGAAGAAAACGACGGACATTACAACTCTCCCCACCTTATAAAAGTTTCGTCCTCAAAACTCAAAACAATTGCGGATACTTAACCCTCATATCATCCTCATGTTCCCACATAGCTTCTTCTACCCGGTGATTTCGCCACAAAACTTTGACCAAGGGAATTTCCTTATCCTTAAGATTTTAGTTTTTCAATATAAAATCTTGACCACCTTCTCTTCATAGTTGAGATCTTCTCTTATCTTAATCACCTATGGTTTGATCACATGTGTAGGGTCTAGGACACTCTTTTTAAGCATCAAGACATGAAACACATCATGGATAGATGATATCTCATATGGCAAACTCAACTGATAAGCCACCTTGCTTATTCGCTTCATAATTTCATAAGGTCCGACAAACCTCAGGCTCTCTCATGACTCCCTTCATTGATGCAACTTTTAGGAACACAGAATCACCTATAGTGAATCCCAAGGGCCTTCTCCTTTTATCAGCATAACTCTTCTGTCGACTTTGAGCAGTCTCGATTCTTTTACGTATTAACTTTACCATCTTTGACATCTCGTTGACAAAATCTATCTTTTTGCTATCATCACTTTCCATCATCTTCTTTTCTCCAGCTTCATGCCAATATATAAGTGATCTATACTTTCGCCCATAAAGAGCCTCATAAGGTACCATTCCAATTGTTGTCTAATAGTTGTTGCAAATTCTACTAACGGTAACATCTTAAACCAACTTGTCTTGTAATCTAGGCGATAAGCATGGAGCATATCCTCTAAGATCAAATTTGTCCTCTCTGTTTGGCCATCAGTCTGATGGTGAAAAGCTATGCTAAAGTGCAACTTAGTACCTATCGTGGTCTGTGCGGTTTTTCAAAAATTAGAAGTGAACCTACCGTCACGATCAGAGATGATAGACTTAGGAATTCCATGAAGATTCGCTATCTCCTTGACATAAAGTTTCGCTAGTTGCTCCATAGAATAGCTGATCTTAATGGGGATGAAGTGTGCTGTCTTTGTTAATCTATCAATAATAACCTAAATGGCATAATAATCATTTGTAGTTCTTAGCAAACCTATGATGAAATCCATTGCAATCTCCTCCCACTTCCACTTAGGTATCTAAATTGACTGCAAATCGCCACCAGGTCTTTAGTGTTCAACTTTAACTTGCTAACAAGTCAAACATTTCTTTACATACTTAGCAACATCACTCTTTATTTCGAACCACCAATAGTAGTCCCTTAAATCATTGTACATCTTTGTTGCACCTGGATGGATTGAATAAGGAGTATTATGGATTTCTGCTAAGATCCTTTGCCTTAAACCATCAACATTAGGAACACATAAGTGGTTTTTAGGATATAGAGTTCCATCATCAACAACTTGAAACTCCTTACATCTTCCTTCCTTGATTTCTCGCTTGATCCTTGCTAGACTTGTATCTTTATCTTGTTTGGCTCGAATCTCATCAGATAATGATGGAGCAAGAGTCAATGTTGAACGCTGTCCTGATATAAGTTCCAAACCGAAGTTGAGAATTTCTTTCCTTAAAGGCTGGAACATCACTTGCAATGACGTTAGTGTTACAACAATCTTCCTACTTAGAGCATCAGTCACCTGATTCGCCTTTCCTAAATGGTACAAAATTTCACAATCATAATCTTTCACTGGTTCTAACCATCTTTGCTGCCTCATGTTCAGATCTTTCTAAGTGGAAAAGTACTTTAAACTTTTTTGGTCGGTGTAGATCTTACATTGAACTTTGTACAAGTAATGTCTCCAAATCTTTAATGCAAAAACTACGGTCGCTAACTCGAGGTCATGAGTAGGGTAATTCTTCTTGTAATCCTTCAGTTGTCTCGAGGCATAAGCAATCACTCTATCATTCTGCATCAACACTACACATAGGCCCATTTAAGAAGCATCACTATAAATGACAAATCCTTCACTCCCTTCTAGAATAGCCAAAATTGGAGCTGTAGTCAACTTTTTCTTTAATTCTTGGAAGCTCTTTTCACACTCATCGGTCCATTCAAATTCTTCCCCTTGCGAGTAGATTTGTGAGAGGTGATGCTGTCTTGGAGAAATCTTCCACAAACTTTTGATAATAATTAGCTAATCCCAAGAAGCTTTTTATCTCACTTGCATTCTTAGGTTGCTTCTAGTTAAGAACAGCCTCAACCTTAGTAGGATCCACCATTATTCCATCCTTTGATACAACATGCCCCAAGACAGACACACAGTCGAGCCAGAACTCACACTTAGAGAACTTTGCATATAACTGATGTATCTTCAAGGTCTCTAGCACAATCCTCAGGTGCTCAGCATGCTTTTCCCAACTCTTCAAATAAACAAGAATATCATTGATAAACACTATAACAAATTTATCGAGGTAATCCTTGAACACCCTATTCATCAGGTCCATAAAAGCTACAGGTGTATTCGTTAGACCGAAAGGCATAACCACGAATTTATAGTGATCATACCTTGATTTAAAGGCTATCTTATGGATGTCTCTTTCTTTTATCTTCAACTAGTGATATCCTGACTGCAGATCAATCTTTGAAAACACCGATGCACCCTTAAGTTGATCAAATAACTCATCAATTTGAGGCAATGGGTACTTGTTCTTGATCGTCACCTTGTTTAGCTTTCTATAGTCGATGTAGAGTCTCATAGAACCATCTTTCTTCTTGACAAATAAGACTGGTGCTCCCCATGGTGAGTGACTAGGTTGGATAAAGCCTTTGTCGAGAAGCTCTTTTAATTGAGATTGAAGCTCTTTCAACTCTACTAGGGCCATTCTGTAAGGTGCCTTAGAAATCGGATCAATACCAGGAGCGAGCTCGATCTCAAATTCAATTTCTCTATCTAGAGGTAAGCTTGGTAGGTTTTCTAAAAATACCTATGGAAATTCTTAAACTACTGAAATATCTTCAATCTTTATCTTTTCTTCTTGACTTTTATCTACAATGTTCGTCAAATAACCTATACAGCCACTTGCTAACAACTTTCTTGCCTTTAAAGTTGATAGAAACATGTTTGGCTTCTTTCTTGACTCACCCACATACACCAATCTTTCTTCACCTTCCGGATGGAAAATCACTTTTCATTTTTTACACTTGATAGAAGCATTATACTTACTTTAGAAGTCCATCTCAAGAATCATATCATAGTCACACATATCGATTATAATAAGATCGATAAAAAGTTCTCTTTTAGAAATCCATAAAGGAATTGTAAACAAATAATGCGTAGACATAATCACTTCCCTAGAAGGTAGTGTCGTAGTGAATCTCATAGGCTCTTGATGTTCTTCTAACTTTTTAGCAAACAAAAAGGATACAAATGAATACGTAGCACCCGTGTCAAAAAGAGCATATGCATTAAAAAAAAGTATTGAAATCTGACCTGTGACTACATTAGAGGTTTTGTCTACCATTTGTTCCTTCGTCATTGCATAAATGCGAGCATTGGTAGGTGGAGCTTCAAGTCTTCCCTAGCTTATGAGTGATCCCTCCAATGTAGCTTGCATATTGTCACGCCCCATTGAGCCACGAAGAGGCCACACACTTGCCTTAGGCGTTTTTGAGGATAGAATTGGCCCAAGGAAGGTTCTAGAAGGGTCTGGAGTGTTCTACAACATTCCACAGCATTCTAGGAGGTTCTACGTCAGTCTAGAAGTATCCTGAAGAACCCAGAATGTCCTGGAAGGCTCAAGACTTCTCTGGACCACTCTAGAACATTGGAGTACTTTGTAAAGTAGTCTAGAATTCTCTAGAACACTCCAAGCTTGTAAATATTTTCACACTTTGCTAGAACATTCTAGATAGTAAATAGCAACCGTAGGATCAAAGTAATCTTGACCGTTCATTTGTTAGAAGTGTGCCTATAAATAGGACCAACCCCTCATTTGTAAATCCATCCAAGAGAAATCCAAGAATCTAAGCCTTGTAAAGTCTCTTAGCTTAATAAAAGCTTCCTTTCAAAGTTCTCCTCTTCTCTTGAGTTCCCTTTTGTTCTAGGCAAGAGTGTGATAAGTTAGGCTGACTTAGCATTAGGATTATGCTAAGGCCGCACGAGTACCTTCGGAGAAAGTAAGCTCATGACAGTTGGTATCAGAGCGAGGCTCAGGCGGAAGCGATGGCTAAAGGTGCTACTCAACGGACCACAGGATCCAACCCATCTGACGTAGAAGTGACGCAAGAGCGAGGCTGCCAAGAGATAGTTGATCCCAACGTCGTGGCAAAGCGAGGTCAATCTAAGGACATGATCTCTAGTTTTGACTCACGCCTATCTCAGGTTGAGGAGGCAGTAAGTAGCGTGGAGGCCTAGGTGGATGATCTAAGCCAATGGGTGGACGGTTTAGAAGCGGAGGATGCCGCTATCCACACTGTGATATGGGGCATGTTGCTCCAATTGGAGGAGTCCTTGCGGGCCGAGATTGGGAAGGTCCATGATGAGTTCATGGGAGAGCTCACTAAAATGCGTTGAGCACATGAGATGGAGTTGAATAGCTCGCTTGCACACATTGAGGACATGCATGAGGACTTAGCTCTTTGTAAGCACGTATTGGCTACAGGGTCCAGCAATGGTGTCATCGAGGCTAGGCGCATTGAAGTGCCAAAGCCAAAAAGCTTCGGTGGAGCACGCAATGCACGAGAAGTGGACAACTTCTTGTGGGGCCTAGACCAATACTTCGGGGCCATGGGTATCATAGATGAGGACGCCAAGATCCAGTCTGCGACTCTTTATCTCACCGACACTGCCATGCTTTGGTGGAGGAAAAGGCGAGGAGACGTCGAGAGAGGTACGTGCACCATGACTACTTTTGATGACTTTAAGAGAGAACTTAAAAGGCAATTCTATCCTGAGAATGCTGAGGACGAGGCTAAGGCTCGTCTGCGAAGGCTTAAACAATCAGCGTCTATTCGTGATTATATTAAGGAGTTTACTAACTTAGTACTCGAGATCCCTGATTTATCCGACAAGGAAGCACTCTTCAACTTTATGGATGGACTCCAACAATGGGCTAAAACTGGGCTAAGGCGGCATGGGGTGCAAGACCTTGCCACTGCCATAGCCGTGGCAGAAAGCTTAATTGACTATACGAGCCAAAGAGAGTTCACCAACAAGCCAAAGGATAGGAAGAGTGGCCAAGCCAAAAGTGGGGGAGACAAGGGCCAATGCAAGGACGAGCACCGCCCAGATAACTTCTCAAGGAGCAAAGACAAAGGCAAGCAAAGGGACAACAGGAGTTCAATCAAGCCCAATAATAACAAATGCTTCCTTTGTGACGGTCCCCACCGGGCTAAGGACTGCCCGCAGAAAAGAGCCTTGAATTTACTCTTAGTAAGTCATCAAGACAGGATGGAAACCAATAGCGGCAACAATGGTGCACACATGGGGTCTTTGCAGCTATTGAATGTGATCCAATCTACCCCTAAGACCCAAGCCAAGGGACTACTATTTGTGGACGTGACCATTGGAGGTAAAGCAATGACAGCCATGCTCGATACAGGTGCGTCCCACAACTTTATTTCAATTGAAAAAGCCCAAAGGTTGGGACTTAAGGTGACTGGTGGAGGGGGCTCCATCAAGGCAGTCAACTCAGCTGCCCGACCTATTCACGGCATAGCCCGAGGAGTTAAGACCAGCGTGGGAGCCTGGTCTGGGCACATGGACTTTTCAGTTGTGCCAATCGATGACTTTAGAGTCGTCCTGGGACTAGAGTTCTTAGATCAAGTTAAGGCATTCCCGGTACCATTCGCCAATAGCATGTGCATCATGGATGGCGACAAGGCTTGTGTGGTGCCAACAACCAGGACCAACAAGCAAGGCACAAGGAGATGCTATCCTCAAAGAATATGATAATGAAGAGCAAGGGCCATCAAAAGCTGAACCAGAAGAGGTAGCAGCCATCCTCGAGGAGTTCAAGGACGTTGCACCAGTAGAATTACCAAATAAGCTACCACCAAGGAGGGAGGTAGACCACCAGATTGAGCTAGAACCAGGGACCAAGCCACCAACCATGGGAGCATACCGCATGGCACTGCCAGAATTAGTGGAATTAAGAAGGAAACTCGAGGAGTTACTTGATGCAGGGTTCATCAAGCCTTCCAAAGCCCCATTCGGCGCACCAGTCCTATTCCAGAAGAAGAAGGATGGTTCTTTGCGCATGTGCTTCGACTACAGGGCCCTTAACAAGATTACGATAAAGAAAAAATACCCCATTCCTCTGATTGCAAATTTGTTTGATCAACTAGGCCATGCCCGCTACTTCTCCAAGTTAGACCTTCGCTCGTGGTATTACCAGGTTCGCATAGCCGAAGGAGACGAACGAAAGACCACATACTAATGGTATAGGATTCTGGTGAGCTAGTTGCTCTCTTAACCCTTGCATCTCCTGCTCTGAGGCTTGGAGCTTCTGTTGTAGTTCAATAATCATGGCCATCAAGTTTAGGTTTACAGGTCCTCCAGGTACTTCAACCATCGGTAACAATTTAAAGGCCTACCATTCAGTTTCATTATTACTTCAAAACATACTATTAACTTAATAATATTTATTAAAATTTTTACCTAAGTCAT
>CAMOHE010047329.1:9536-21306 GCA_946598075.1 Artocarpus hirsutus | reverse complement strand
GACAAAAGAGGGACTTGAACTTCGACAGTAGATATGAAAAAATTTTCCACAAATCTTCCAAGTCTAAAAAGCACAAACTTGGAATAAGAAGATTATGTTTTTCTGAAGATATGGAGAGCAAACAATCTTCTAAAAGATATCGGCCTAAGTCCCTTTGATGATGTCCTCTTAAGTGAAGAAGATGAAGTGCTTGCTCAAGAGTTGGTCTCCTTGTACTCTGACACCACATGCTATTTCTGTTTCCCTCCAAGGCAAGTGGCTCTAGGCACTTTTGAAGGTTGATTTTGAATGGCATACACTTATAGCTATTTTTGAAGCTCTTCTAGGCCTGATACTCTTAGGAGGTTTGACCAAGGCTAAGTATCTATTTTTCAATATCTGATAAGAATGTTATTCCCTTTGGCATGAAGTTTGTCCATTTTTGCCAAGTCTGAAGCATCTGACAAATCATTAGAGCTATTTCGAAAATTCAAGCTGGAGTTGGTGATAAAGGCATACATGTGACACCTCTGACGATGGACTTACGACTCGTGTAGAGGTTATCTTGATGCAAATGGAGCCCCTCCGGAGGCGCCTCTGAAGGCATACCGGGTGCTCTTAAGGCACACCGAATGCTCTATCGCTTGGTTTTCCTTGACTTTTTTGCTATGTAAAAAGGTTTCTAGGCTTTTTTTTTTCTTTAGCTATGCTAAGGAAAAAATAAAGTTTTAGGCTATTTTAAAAGGCAAAAAAGAAAGGTTTTTAGGGTTATTTTCTTTCGTCACCCATTTATTTCAGTTTTATTAACTTTAAAATCGACCAAGCAAAACTTAAAATCGACCTACCAAACCACGACCCAAAACATTAGTTCGCCAAGCATGGCTTAGGTCCACAAAACGTGTCCGTAGATGCTGTAGGACAAAAATGTTAGGCTTGGGCCATCGAAGGGGCCTGGTACGAAACCAGCCATCAACAAATTTACCAATGACAAGTAGTTTTTTTTTTTTCAGCCCAAAATATTGGAATTTTTTTTGTAATTCCTGCACAAAAATTACTCATTCTCCCAAATCACCTAGTTTCATTAAAGAACTTGAAAGATCAAAAACAAAAAAAATAAGGAACTTGAACTTCTTCCAAACAAGCCAATGTATATTATCAATTTAGCTTTTAGTAGCATTTTTTTTGTGGAAAAATTAAGTAACATTGCTTGCATCAACATTTTAATAATTGTCAGGTTACAAATATGCCCCTTCTATTAGTTGACCTAAATATTGACTAAACTTTGGCCATTTTAATTTTTCTAAAATACCAAAAATGCACCTCCATGTGAAAAAAAGTTTTTAACTATATCTATTGTTTGAAATGATGTTTTTAACCTTAGTTTACAAAAATATAAATTTAATTAATGTTTACACATTTTTAACTATAATTTTCACTTTCATCAAATTTTTCTTCTACCTTTTTCCTTCAAATTTTCAAGAAAACAAAAAGTGTTTTTCTCTATATAAATCACTAATTTTGAGTATTTAAAAACTAACTAGAGGTTAACAATGAGATAGATATTATCTTAATCCCTCAATTTCCTATACGAGATTTAAAAAGTTCAAGAATTTTAAAAAGACTACAAACAGAAATAAATCTTATAAATAAAAACCAATTTTTAAAAAATTAGAAAATAAAAAAAGTCTCTCTCTTGTCCAACAAATGAAGAAGCCATCATTGAGTCCTCCACCATCAAAGCTGTCATCGCTGGTGGAGTTGAGATTGCCCTCTAAGAATGTGCGCCATCCAGCGATGCAATCCCAAACGAGAAGCGATCTCGTGACAAAATAGTGCAACAATGATCATTGATATATTTTTGTGTTTGAGCTATTGTCTTTAATTTAAACATAACTGAAGCTGAGATACTTATCTTTATAGAAAAAATTTAAGACGCTTGAAAAAAAGTTTAGATTATTAGGTTCAGTAATCATTATTGATTCTTGGAATTACGTCAAGTTGTAGTAGTTGCTCGTGACCAAATAGTGTAAGGTGGGAAAGAAAACTCGTGTCCAAAATTGTGGAATTACTTCCAAAAAGAAAATTAGTTTGTAATTCTTTCAGGAGAAGTTTAAGTTTGAACAAATATATATATTGTAATACTTTTTTCAGTAATAATGAAATCAAATTGCAAAGTAAGCGAAGAGAAACAAATTAGTTGTTTTGCAAAAATGGAATCATCTTGTAAACTCATCATACAATAATGATTACGACAATATTTTTCCAAGATATTTTTTGTAATGTTGATTTTATTAATAAATTCAATGAACTTAATTTCCAAAGGTGGTGTTACTTGATCATTTAATAAAAATGGTCCTATCAACTTATCCGATCATGTTCTCCCTTTTTAAAAAAAAAATAATAATTAAGATAAAACAAGAAATCTGCATTAAATTTGCCGAAACCGAAAAAAAGATCTAACGATTAAGATTTTGTGATGCCTAAATCGGACGGCAGGAAACAGGGTATGCAGTTTGGCAACTGGTTTGTCACGTGGGCACCAATTAAAGACCCCACAAAATGAATTGATAGGATCTGATCTGCAAAGATCAATATCATGGCTCACAAATATTCCAAACTAAAATAATTCAAAACGATGTCATTTTTTTTTTTTTTTATTACACTTTCTTTCGCAATGTCCTATCCACGAATGGCATGTGACTAGGAACCCTTGTGGGCGAGGGCACCAGAAAAGGGTCAGAGACAAACGGCAAATTTATAACACTAAAATAGTGACCCTTGAAAATAATATTATAAAAATAGTGACCCCAGAAGGAAATTTTAATGTTATTTATCATGCTAAAAAAAAAAAAATGAAGAAACAAGTGAGAGAAAAAGATAGCAATTCCATGTGGGTCGGCGGTAACGCATCGGCCAATTCCTAGCCTCATATACGAATATATTTTATATTTATGCTTTTTTTTTTTGGTTTGTGTTATTAATATATTCCACATGTCAGATATGAGAGAGAGTATGAGTTAGAGAGAAAGCAAACCAGCTTTCGAATCCTCCAGACTTCAGGGAAGTTGTGGCTACAAATTTTCTCCGAGTTTTTTGTTTTATTTTTTAAAATTTTTTGTATTATTTGGAGACGAGCCCCCACCAAAGTCCATGGTCGATTCGTGGTGATGATCCACAATATTATCAGAGTTACTATCACAAATGTAAGTATTATTTAAATTTTAAAAACATAAATATAAGATAGAAATATGTTTTACGAAACCCAAATTATTTATAAAATGTGTTCTTTATTGAGAAAAAATTTTTTAAATAAATATTTCAAATTGAAAAAGTCATAATATTTAAGTTTTTTTTTTTTTGATCTTTTGTTTTAAGATTTTTTATGTTTTTAATATATAAAAAATTTGTCTAACTATATGAAAGTAGTTATGCTGTTTTATTCATTATTTTTTTGTTAAAATTAAAATAATTTTTTAAAATTCAAATGATACATTTATAGTTTCTAAGAACAGAATGACAAATTAAGAAATAGTTGAAACTATAAGGTATAAACAAAAAAAAATTATAATAAGTACTACACATGTTTAAATATGGTATAACTTAAAAGTATATCATAATATGTAGTTTTCTCTATAAGGAAAATGGTAAGGCACCTTGTCTCTGTTCGGGCAGGAGCTCAACGAGGCGAGGAAGCATTTTGAAAATTGACCATGTGATCCTTTTTTTTTATGAATTTATGTCCACTATTATTTTAAAGTAGAGCATCATTATTACTTTTAGTCTCCCATTATTGGTTATAATGTGCAATTTTTGATAGAAACTAGTATATGCAATATTTTGTTCAAAGAGATTATTAAAATATTTGATAATCATCTTATGTTGAAGTAGATTTCCTAACATCAATGATCTACTATCTGCTCCGCCTTTCTCTATCGTCCATTGGTTATAACATTGTTGAGGGTGCTAGGGTGGGTTAGCCGAAAAAAGACACTCTAATGCTCAAGTCTTACAAATAGTTACGGAGAAATTTTAGAATAGTATTAGTAAGTATAATTATAGGAGGATCCTAACGGCAATATTTTGTCTTGTTTATAGTTGACATGCCCTCATTAGACAATTTTTCCTCCAATCATCTAATTTCAATGTCATATTGCTTCTTAGGCTTAACGCTTTCTTTGATTTCCCTTTCTTGTAAAGGCCTAAAAAGGCTCACGTTTATTCCTCCGTACATCATTTACAAGGTCAAGGCTTGTCGCATTGGCACCTAGACACGTGTTCATGTTACATTGGTTGCCCTGATGTTGTGATACATCTTAGTTCAAAAGGTGGCTCTAACACCATGACATGTGTCTCTCCAGTACAAGTCATCTAAACACCATGACACATGTCATGAAATGAGTGATCGCCTTGACACCATGACATGTGTCCTATTATGACAAGTCACCCTAACACCTTGACATGCAAACGCCAAGGAGTCCCATCATCTATTTTTGCAATGTGTCAAATTTTTCACTAGACTAGTTTCACTTTCTTTGAGATATTGTTCGCCAACCTTGATCTCATGTAATCAAGACAGGTAACAAAATCTCAATAATGTTGAAAAATCCCTCAATATCTACCCCTTTTTCCTCGTTGCGCCAGGATTATAAGGAAAATACTTTTAAGTTTTTCCAAGGGCTTGGTCGTGTCTCCCAATTGTGACTTAGAGCTTTTCCTACTAAGTTATCATTATTTGCTTTACTTAATGTGACATTTGCCCCTGAGTTATCGCTTCATTTCTTGTGTTACAGACTAGACGTCATAATAATTATTTTCAAATTTAAAAATTAAATTTTGACCAATTCAAATGGTTTTTTTCCATTTCTTACAACCGTCGTTTTGATCAAAATATCATGTCTATCTTTTCTCTTATTTCACCAATAAATAGAGATCTGAATTTCATTTTTCTTGTTTGTCATAGTATGGCTAGGGCTCTTTTCTTTTTCCTCGAGCCCATTGTCACCTTGTTCTTATTGCTTCCTTAGATTTTATCTTCTTTTTCTTGGCTTCTATTTTATTTTCCTTTAGGATTGCACCTTGTGTGATTTATAGGTTTCTTTTGCAACTACGTTTCTCCCATTGGCAGTTTGTGCCTCCATATTATGGAGTAAACTTCTTTCTTTAATGGTCACTTTTGCACATTGTTCTCTTGCCTTGAAATTCTTTTCTTTGGTTTCTTGCATGAATGGGGCTTCTTATGGTCTGTTCGAATTTAGAAGATTTTTCCAATCTTGCTTCCATTTTGATCAATTTCATGTATTCTTCACATCTCCTTCTTAGTTTTCTTTTTATGAATTTTCCATTTTTTCTGTCTTGGACCTTCATGTTTAAAGTCATTCTTTTTTCTTTTTTAATTGAATTGCCTTTACTCCCATTCATGACTCATAATTTCAAACTTGGTCAACAAGTTTCTCCTAAATTTTAGCACTTTACAAACTCAGGTAATGTGGACATTCTGCCTTTATAACTTGTGGATCCTATTTTATTCTTAATTGGTTGATCTTACTTCTTAGATCAAGATATATTCTTTGTTTGACTCTTAACAATGCTATAGGTCAATCTCGATGGCCAAAAAATATGAAATAGATCTGTTGGGCATCCAAAGATCCAGCCAGGAAGTTCCACTAGATCTTATTGCATTTCGAGAACAACTTATTTTCAATCTCCTAAAGCGGGTGTTTCGTAAGCAATAATCAATAAGAATTATATTCTCAAGAAAGTGATAGTAGGCAATATTTTACCTTAAAAAATAATATTATCACATTTGGTCATACACATGAACCTTCTCGTAGATTTCTAGGAATAATATGCTGAAGTACGCAGTGAAATTTTAAAATTTTTATATCAGAGTATATTCCAAAACACAAGTTTGACATGCTATGTGCATAAATTAATCAAATCTTAGTAACCTTTGTGTGCCAAAAAGCTCCTATAATCAATGAAGAGAAGTAACATTCTATAAGGACTTTAACTAACTGGCATTCTTTGCTATTCTCTACCCATCGGAGTGAGTGTAGGCTCACGTCATTTAGCTTTTCCCTAGGTGGCTCTCCTTCTAACTAATTGAGAAATACCTAAAGCTATAATTACCTAAAGCTACAATTTGTGATTTGTGAATGATAGCCCTCTGAGGAGTTTCAAAGTCTCATTGACAAAGTCTCACTCTAAATTTCTCAACTAATCTAAATAATAATGAGATTCACTCCTTTTTTATAGAGGTTGGGCCTAGGAGTCAGTTCTTATCAGATAATGCCTCAAAAATTTGAGTCAGAATCAAATCTAAATCAATATCTAATAAAATCTGCATGAAAATGTGTGATCCTTTTATCACCCAGTCACAGGCCGAATTGACAAATCGGCCTGCTAAACCCCCTCAATCGGCAGGCCAAACTTAAAGATTGGCTTGTTGAACCTCCGATAAAAGATCCATGTGAATCTTTATTTCCCACTCGAGATTCTTAGGATAGAGCCTTAGTTTTAATTCAAATAACCCAATAGAGAAGTTACCTAATTAAAATAGTCATATCTAAATAATCTCTAGGAAAATAAATATTCCTGATAATTCAACAAGTTTATCTTAATATAATTTATTCAAAATTAATCCAACCGATAAATAGACATGAATTATCTAATCTTGTTAGTTCAACAAATTTATCTTGAATTAATTTTATCATAAAATTAATTCATCCGATAAACGAACATGAATTATCTGATTTTACTGAATTTTAGCCAATCTGATAAATCTGATATGAGTCATCAATTATTAGAAAAGCACATTGTATCGTTATAAGATTTTTGTGAGCTAGCTTAAGGGACCAAATGGACCTATATAGTTTAAGCTCCCAATAATTATGAAACCCAATATCCTAGATATACATTTCATAATTATCAACTTTGATGCTATTCCACTAAAAGCTTGGAGCTACACTCTTGAACTATATAGAATTACAAAGACCGTATAGCTAAGTCTCCATGACATATCATAATATATAATATCCCCATAGGATTATCCATAATCGGCTTAAGAACAAGCTCTGTCTTACTTTCCTGATTATTTTTATCTTTTATTCCATTATCTCACTATTGGAAAACTTACCATCCATAGACGGTATACCATTCGGTTACACTTATGTATCCAAATGGTTAAGCGCTTCAGTTTTTTAATTACAGGATAACGCATATAAGAGGATATCAACTACTCCTAAAAAGGAGCTCTGGATTCCATATTTATAAATAACAGGTTTACGCTATCAAGAGTCATGTCTTCAACGTACCGTCATGCGTACAACTATCAAATGTGGATGTCACTCGTTGGTACATCAAAAGACATAAGTCAAAACAACGGGCCCACTATTCATCTCAAGATTAAGATACAATACAAATGATTGTCTAAAGTGAATTGATTTGCTGAGACAAAATTATTAATCCAAATCAATTCATTTTACTTCCCGATTCAACACATCGTCACCTATGACAATATGCCAATGTTTCTTTTCATGGAGTCCACCTCCGATGGCCAAGACAAACCATCTCCCAATAGGGATATAGGCAACATAACAATCTTTGCATAAATAAAGCGTCCAACTTTATTCCTTCGATTGCGGATCTTATGATTTAGACCGCCACCTTAAGAATTGTATCTTTCGCATAATCTGTCCTTCATATGCCCAATTCTTAAGGGTTTAGACCAATAGTCTTAGACTATTGTTTGCTTAACATACATTCAACAAATATGAACATAAAGAGGACAAGATTTTGTATATAAATAATAAATAAATTCTTTATTGATAAAAAGTTTTCAAAAACATTTTACATTTTACTCCTTAAGGCATACACGTCTAATATAATATACAATTGTTTTTTGGTTGTCCTTAAGAATCTTGTATAGTTGACAAAAATAAATTGTTTTATTATCTTTCAAAAAACGTTACCGTTATCATTTATATATTAATAAATCTTTATATTCATATTTTTAAGAAGGTAATTACACTCATAATATTATCATTATCATTAAGAAGAATTTAAAAACATAAAATAAAACTCTTTTAAAACATTTAAAGATAACAATAACAACAATACTATAATTATTATTATTTGGCTAAATTGCTTGGGAGGTCTCCAAGCTTTTTAAAAAGGTGCGAATTGGTTCCCAACCTTTCTTTATAGCTAAACTGGGTCTAACCTTTTGTTTTAAATATAAAAAGGATTAATGTTATAGCCAAACGTTAAGTTTTGGACCGATTTATGACATGTGCTTGTCATATGAGTTTAATTTCCATTGAAAAGACCAAAATAACCCTAAAAATCTAAAATATTTATTCCAAGATAAGGAAAATTATGACACACAAAAAAAAAAAACAAACATAGAAAATAAAACAACCTGATTTCTTCTTCCTCTATGCCATTGCTGAAGCTCAAACCATGGCCAAAGAAAATCGTGAGCCTCACGTCATCGGAGGAGGAGGCACTTCAAAGTGGTGCATCGTCGAGGAGCGTCACTCTGATGTCCAAAATTCTCACATACTTATTGAGCAATGCATTGCATGATTTTATGATGATATGCATATGATTTATATGTTGATTTTTCATTTAAAACACATCATCATATTGATATTACACATTAAATACTATATTATGCATAATTTATTGTAGCATGACAAGTTTCTCAAAGGCGAATCCAATAACTGTTATGATGGAAAGGAGGTTGGAATAATGATGTTTAGGGATTTCAATAGATTTAGCGGATAAAAGAGCTTAATTATACCTAAATGGAGAGTATTAGTATAAGTTTTGTTAACAAAAAGGATCCATTAATGATATGAGATCTTTTATGATGATGATGTATAGCTATGAAAACAATAATGAGTGGAGGAGGTGAGTTTTATGCAAGTTTCTTGGTTAGAATGCTCTAGAAAACCCTAAATTACAAATTTTTTTATGTTCGGATTTTTGAGTCATGATTAGGGTACTTGTCGGATTGTAAGTGGCTTGAGAATTTATTATTCCATGTTTGATAAAGAAGAGTTTTCAAGGTATAGATAAAGTTTTGATAACAAATGGTTAAGAACTCAAAGATGGAGTTTGTAGTGTACAGAAATTTCAATGTGAGCATACGCACCAAGTTTAGTAGGCAACATGATTAGCCATGACCTGATTTGTACTTGACCTGTTGTATGAATGTTTAACACATCATTAAAGGGATAAGTACACTAAAGGACACTAGGCTAGCCAAGGTGAAGCCACTTCATTTTGAAGTAATTTAAGGTGTGTTCTTGGTTGTTTAAAAAGCTTATAAGAAAATAGGTGCCATTTTTAGACCTAAAAACTCTAAGTCCAACTCTTTAAGCTTTGAAACTTCATCTCCCATCTATTTTTTGACAAAAAAGAAAACTCCTTGGTGGTTTGTCAAGTTTTAGTTGCCAAATCGCAAGAAAAACCTAATCGGGTCAAGGTATAGGGCTGTTTCAGATTGCAGGATATTTGGTGTTAGTTAAAGGGGTTTTCCTTTGATTTTTGATGAGATATTTGAACCCAATAAACTCTAATATATCAAAAGCATCCCCAAAAAATGGTTTAAGTAAATTCAATTAAGAAGTGGTGGTTTCGTGCAGAATCAAGTAAATTTTCAAAGTGTTTCAGGTTTTACCTTTATTTCCTAGGCTAGAAGGCTCCTTTCAAGCTAAAATTTTGAAGATATGTTCAACTACATGTTATTTAAATTCCTCTTAAATAGTTTTGGCAAATTCAATTTAGTTTGGGAGTTATAGTCTTAAAACTAAACCTGGGTCCTAAAATGTTGTAGTTATGATGGTTTAAAACTTATTTACATCTTGGAAACAAGTGTTTCAAGGTATAATTAAGCTTTAAGGAGTCTTAAAATATAGGGAGAAGCAATGGCAAAGTTTTTAGGATAATGTTTGAATCACTTTGGGCCCAAACGAGTCCAAAAGGAGGTTGAAATAGTCCCCTTTGGTTGGCTGGCCGCGCCAGGCAAGCAGCCTGCACACAATGCTTGCACATAGGGCCTACGTGTAGCCTATGTGGGTGGCCCATGTGTGAGGACAAGGTTGCCTCACCCAGCCCATCTAATCCATGGCCAAACTAGGCCAAATGGCCTAGTTAGGGGGTTTTTGGGCCCCCAAAGTCTATTTTTCAATATTTTTGAACCACGAGTTCAATTGAAGTTTAATTTTGATATATTTTATAATTGACTAATACTAGGACCTTTAATCTGCGCTTGAATTGCATGAAGCTGGGCTCTTTAAGGTCTTTGTTGACTCTGGTTGTTCTAATTTTGAGGATTGGAAAAGCAATTCCTAGCATAGTGTCCTTCTTTGTTGTAGATAAAACACTTGTTGGTGCCAGTTTTGCACTCCCTTGCATGTCTTTTCCTGCATTGTCCACATAAGGGTTTACTATTCTTTCCATCATTTATCATTTTTTGAGGTTGTCCCCTTTGGTTCTCTTGATTAGGGGCATTCCATTTCCTTTTATTGTTTTTGCGAGTACATTCAGTCTGGTTGCTTTGAGCCTATCCTTGACTCGTGTTGCCTCCTTGCCCTCTTGATTGAACAACCTGATTCTCTTTGGCCACGACTTTTTCCTCCTTTTGAGCCTTAAAAATTCTCGCCCTCTCCTCCTTATCTTAGGTGATTCTAAACTTAGCTCTAGTCGCTCGTTCAATACAACCTTCCACATCTTTAGGGGCTTGCCCTCCACTATCAACTATAAGGGCAATGTCGGTTCGGAACATCTACATTAGCCTCCTTATCCTTTCTTAATCTGTAGGTACCAGTTCGGGACAAAGACATGCTAATTGATTGAATCTCTTCACAGCATCGGCCATTAACATATTACCTTGTCGAAAGTTATTAACTTCCTCTTGTTGTGCTACCATAGTTTCTACATTGAAGTAGGCTCTTCCAAATTCCTCCACAAATTTTGGCCAAGTCATTTCATCTACATTCCTTCTATGCTCTACTAACTCCCACCATCTCCTTGCATCCTTGGTGAGAGAAAATGAAGCACATAAAATTTTCTCACGATCACCAAGTCCCATACATTTTTAGAACTCTCTCTATGTTGGTGAGCCAGTATCAGCTTCTAGCGGGTCTGTAGATCCATCAAATTTTGGGGTCTTCATTTGTCGAAATTTTTCATAAAATTCAATAGCAAACACAAACAAGGCAACTAGAGCGACTGGTCTTGCCTGCTGAACTGGTGCTACTAGAGGTGGGGAATTGCATGTACTGATGGTATAGGATTCTGGTGAGCTAGTTACTCTCTTAACCCTTGCATCTCCTGCTCTGAGGCTTGGAGCTTCTGTTGTAGTTCAATAATCATGGCCATCAAGTTCAAGTTTACAGGTCCTCTAGGTACTTCAACCATCGATAACAATTTAAAGGCCTACCGTTCAGTTTCATTATTACTTCAACACATACTATTAACTTAATAATATTTATTAAAATTTTTACCTAAGTCATATAAATACGTGCAAATGTTAACAATAACATAAACTTAACATCTCATTTCATACATTTCATTTCATTAACTTCTTTCTTTTTTTTTTTTTAACATTCCTCATTGTTAAAACATTACATAAGTGACTAACATATATACTTACTTTACTTTCTTACATAAACTCTTGATATCGTTTTCGGGAGTAGCTATCTCTTCCGGCTAGCATAAACACTACTATTGGAAGGATACCACTTTACCGGAGGTACGCTCATTTACAAGATTAGTAAAGTCA